>LR812537.1:25757721-25762721 GCA_903798195.1 Danio kyathit | reverse complement strand
GAGTTACTGTTGCCTTTCTATCAGCTCAAACCAGTCTGGCCATTCTCCTCTGACATCAACAAGGCGTTTGCGTCCACAGAACTGCCACTCACTGGATATATTTTTCTCTTTCAGACCACTCTCTGTAAACCCTAAAGATGGTTGTGCGTAAAAATCCCAGTAGATCAGCAGTTTCTGAAATACTCAAACCAGCCTGTCTGGCACCAACAACCATGTGACATTCAAAGTGACTTAAATCACCTTTCTTCCCCATTCTGATGCTCAGTTTGAACTGCAGCAGATCGTCTTGACCATGTCTACATGCCTAAATGCATTGAGATGCTGCCATGTGATTGGCTGATCAGAAATTTGCGTTAACAAGCAGTTGGACAGGAGTACCTAATAAAGTGGCCGGTGAGTGTAAATTGTTAATTGGTGCATTAGAAGGGTAGTGTCACAAAAATGATTTTTAAATACAAAATGCAATATAGAAAAAATACAATAAGCATTTGTGATGATCAAAAACAAGTGAGGATTTCCTGGAATACCAAGTGATGGGTTTAATTCATTGCAAAAAAAGAATTAGTCAGATCAATTTTGACCCATGTAGTTCATCAAAGGGTTAAAAGCCACTGGTGTTTCATTTTGTTCATGTTGTGTCCTCATTGTGGCTACTGATTGTTACAGCTACATTGTGGCTATAGATTGTTGTATCAACTGTTATGTTGAAATGAATGTAGAATAATTTCCCATACTAAATTTACTAATACCCAAATAGCATGTTGAGGACCACTGATATTATGAGAAATCGCTCAAAACTGAGAATACACCCTCTCAAATTCACATGAAGGACATTTTAGTTTCAAGCTGTTTGGCTTCTCATGACCTATTACCCAGGCAGCACTACAACACATTCATAATTTAAAAGGCTGATTACGCATATAAATTGGCTCTCATGCTAAATGACCTGTCCTGCGCAACTACCAGTATCCAAAGAGGAAATATAAGTGCGCCGTCCTCAGGAAACCGTGCATGGTTAGTCATGGAAGATTGTTAAAGAGATAATCACATCCTCCTCATTGGGTAATGATGAGGCTCAGGATACTATGACAACTGAATTCGTAATGAAATTATTAAAAAACGCAACTTGAGAGCTACCAGGTATTGTCTTTTTACGAAAAAAAAAAAAACGTTGTTGTGATTAAACAGGAGTGGAAAAGTGGCCCTACATGACCTGAAACAAAAAGCTTTTAGCGCATCATCAGACAACAAGAGAAAACCAGAGCGTATTTTAGACGTATGAGGCAAATGAGAGTTATGCTATCCTTCTGCTGGAAAATTAGTTTCTGACAGTGACAATAAATGGCAATAGTATGTTCCCAAATGTAACAGATGGATGTGTTGGCACATTTAACCGCTCCAGACCCAATAACAAGATTCCAGCATTGCACAGCCTGAACAGTGGTTGTAAAAGATGCCAATCGATTGCAGTACGGTTTGTAAAAATGCATTTAATTTCCCAAAGAAACAGGATCAAATTTCATAGATAAGAATGTTTTTTTTTTCCAGTTGATTTTACTCTGTGGACACTTTTTAATTTTGAATAAGCTCCAGTAAAGTCTAATACAGAAACAGCCTCTGATGAGGGATTTTAGTTAAAAAAGAGACCACTTTCAGTCCAATTATCGTTTCTTGCATAAATATAATAATTAAATAACTCATAAATGTTATCTTACCACACTACTTCAGCTGTGTGTATAATTTAAAGCAGACAGAATGCAAGATCTAATGACAAAATGGACAAATAAACTTCTAACTAACAAAAGAAACACTATGGTTTTGTGACCCTCAAGTCAAATTGTGTGCTGGAAGCATATTAACAGCTTTTATTTTTAATAATCCACATATATGCACTGACCGGCCACTTTATTAGGTACCAGGTTGGACCCCATTTTGCTTTCAGAACTGCCTTAATGCTTCATGGCATAGATTTAACATGGTACTAGAAATATTCCTCAGAGATTTTGGTCCATATTGACATGATAGCCTAACACAGTTGCTGCAGATTTGTCGGCTGCTCTATTGGATTGTGATCTGGTGACTGTGGAGGCCATTTAAGTACAGTGAACTCATTGTCATGTTCAAGAAACCAGTCTGAGATGATTCACGCTTTATGACATGGTGCGTTATCCTGCTGGAAGTAGCCATCAGAAGATGGGTACACTGTGGTCATAAAGAGATGGACATGGTCAGCAACAATACTCAGGTTGGCTGTGGCGTTGACACGTTGCTCAATTGGTACTAATAGGCCCAAAAGTGTGCCAAGAAAATATCCCCATACACCATTACACCACCACCAGCAGCCTGAACCATTGATACAAGGCAGGATGGATCCATGCCTTCATGTTGTTAATGCCAAATTCTGACCCTACCATCCAAATGTTGCAGCAGAAATCGAGACTCATCAGACCAGGCAACATTTTTTCAATCTTCTATTGTCCAATGTTCGTGAACCTGGGTGTATTGTAGCCTCAGTTTCCTGTTCTTAGCTGACAGGAGTGGCACTATGTGCTCTGTGTGGTCTTCTGCTGCTGTAGCCCATCTGTCTCAAGGTTGGATGTGTTGTGCGTTCAAAGATGCTCTTCTGCATACCTCGGTTGTAACCAGTGGTTATTTGAGTTACTGTTGCCTTTCAGCTCGAACCAGTCTGGCCATTCTTCTCTGACCTCTGGCATCAACAATGCATTTGTGCCCACAGAACTGTCGCTATTTTTTCTTTTTCAGACCATTCTTTGTAAACCCTAGAGATGGTTGTGTGTGAAAATCCCAGTAGATCAGCAGTTCCTGAAATACTTAGACTAGCTTGTCTGGCACCAACAACCACATTGAAAGTCACTTAAATCCCCTTTCTTCCCCATTCTGATGCTCGGTTTAAACTGCAGCAGATTGTCTTGGCCATGTCTACATGCCTAAATACATTGAGTTGCTGCCATGTGATTGGCTGATTCAATATTTGCGTTAACGAGCAGTTGGACAGGTGTGCCTAATAAAGTGGCCTGCGAGTATATAATGTTTTTTTTTGCCTCTACGTCATGTTTTAAGTAAGAACCCATTTAATTATTAGCACAGTTTCATGTTGTGGCCACATAACTACCTCAGATGTGCATTATTTTCTAACACTTCTACAGAGTATAATCAATTTTTCAACTCCAAATATAGTTACCACATTTAAAAGCACTGTTCAGATGCAGAACAAGAAATCTGTCAGGTTTTTGTCCTCAAACCACTCCTGTGTTTAGCTCTTGTTTCTTACACATCTCATTCAAAGCCTTTTGTTTTGTTTTTTGTTATGGTTTCATCTTACTACACCCAATGATTTCAGTTATTTTGCAGCCTACACTTGTCAAAAAATAAGATCAAGAGGCTTTGAATGAGATGTGTAAGAAACCAGTCCTACGCACATGAGGATAAAATCTGACAAATGTCTTGAAATACAACATCTGAATAGTGTCTTTTGGTGTGGTAACTGTAGTATAGCTGTGTATTAGGTAAGAAATAAATGACTCCAGGCTGTTGAATTCTTAGAAAATAATCGATCACCTCAGGTGTGCATGTTTCTAATAATGACATGGCCTGCCAAGCTGCCATCAACAGATAAAGACCTCCAAACCATACGCTGAAGCAAATGGCCAGACTCTAATTGAAGATTACCAAAACAAACATTTTTTTTCAGTTGATTAAGTCGCACATGCACAGGTTAATTGTTCACCTAAAGAATAACAATGTGCGCTAGCAAAATAAACATTGTAAATTTAGATTTCACACTGATTTTAATGCCCAGCTACTGCTCTTACACACATAGACGCACAAACACAGTGTAATGTACTCTGAAATACACACTTAAAAATATGAATACTTTAGTTGTCAAATAATATTTTAACATCATGGGAGATATGTTTTCCCAATTGAAGTAGTCTAGAAGTTTATTTTAGCTATAGGAGGAGTGAGTGAAATGAAATCAATGTTTGCTTCTGAGTTGTGTTGTGAATGAAATATAGGGTAAAATATAAATACACTCAACAAAAAGGGACCAGCAGAGATGTATATGGAGTTGAATTTTGTGGTTTTAACATATGAAAACAGAGGCTGGAATTAATATCAACCTCTGCATGAGTTTTTAAAGTTTATTGGCATTCTTTCACTCAATAAAGATCACAGTAAGAGCTGAGAGATATGACACGGTGCATAAAACACATACTCACAACTCAGGCTAATTTTAAAAACGTACCAAAATATACATTTCTGGAGAGCGCCAAATACGTCCCAGGGGGTAAATTTTTTTGCCGTTTTTGTTTTCGCCAATCCACCAGAGACCGCTGTTTACGCTTTTTCAAATCTCACTTTTCTCTTGCGAGTACCATTCACGCCTGCTCTTCACGCATAAATCCACCAGAAAATGCTGTCTACTGACTGACTGATCAACTGACCCATCTTGTTCCTTCCCTAAACCCAACCAATAGTGTTTTCAAAAGCAATCTACAAAAAGAAAAGCTCTCGGCTGATTTTTACCATGTTTTTTTAGATTTTACCACACTCTCACCCTGTTATTTACTGGCTTATTTTATTTTTTGACTTTCTGAAACCGTTCTTCGCCGAACTCAAACCCCATTGTCACGGTCAACTCTTCTCTGCGTCTCAAGTTCGGCGATGTATGCCGTGAGCCACTGGACAAACTGGCAACACCAGAAAAGCTCTCCATACAGAGTTAAGCGGTCAGCTGCTTGCGCAAAAAAGGAACGGTGTCATACCGCCTCGTAGCATTCGTTTTAAAGATGAAATGCATCCATACGTACTTCTGGCTACATAATTTGTGATCTCCAGAAATTTATATAGTATATATATATTTATGTAAAATGTTGTATACTCAGCAGCTTATATGTCTTTGTTGCCTCATTACAAGCATACCCAACAAATTTCACAATATGTGTTAACAACTAACACAATAACAACCAATGTAATGA
>LR812537.1:25567721-25752721 GCA_903798195.1 Danio kyathit | reverse complement strand
GTAGCTGCTTGTGTGCCTCAGGGCTCGGTTCTTGGACCTCTTTTATTCTTCATCTACATCTATCATTCAGAAAAAATGTCTTTTCCTGTCTTTGTCATGCTGATGATACTCAACTCTACCTCTCTTCCAGTCTGATGATCTGATGATAGCTTAGTGACCTTCAATGCAACCTTGCCAAGACAGAAATGCTTGTGATTTCAGCCAGCCAAATGCATCAGTTTGCAGAACAGGCAAGAGCCTTGGGGTTGTGACAGATGATCAGCTAACCTTCACTGACAAGGTTGTAAAACAACCTGATTCTGCAGATTTGTTTTATATAACATTAGAAAGACCCTTCCAATCAGATAATGTTATGCATCTTCTTGTCCAGGCTGGATTATTGTAATTCGCTCTTGGCAGGCCTTCCAGACAGTACTATCAAAGCTCTGCAACTGACCCAGAATGTGGCAGTGAGAGTGGACTTTAATGAGCAACAGAGAGTGAATGTCACACCTCTGTTCATCAATTTGCACTGGTTGCCAGTATCCTCTCACTTCAAATTCAAGGCACTGATGTTTGCCTACAAAGCAAGCAATGGCTCTAAAATCTTTACCTCAAATCTCTACTAAACTGCAGATTCACGTTTCCAAGAAGCTTGCGTTCTGAAAATGAACGGTGCATTGTTTTGCCATCTCAAAGCGGCGCTAAATCATTTTCCTGGACCATTAAACATTGACTGTTCTCAACTGATCTCAAGTCATTTTCAAGGATTAGAGTTAATTACTAGCACTTTACATTCAATCTATTTTTCTGTTTGTCTATTTTAAGAACCTTGCTGTGTAAAATTAACTGGGAATTGTCATAGCGCTTACAAGTTTTTTCTGTTAGTTTGATTGTTTTTATTATATCGTTCTTCTCATTTGCAAGTCAATAAAAGCGTCTGCTATATGGGTCATTATCACTATCACATTATCATTATCCTGTGGTCCCCGAATCTGACCCCCTCCAGCCCAAGGCTGTGCTTTGAAATTCTGTCCATAAAATTTATGAACAGAATTGGTGAGAAAGGGCAGCCCTGCCGGAGCCCAACATGCACTGGAAACAAGCCTGACTTATTGCCGGCAATGCAAACCAAACTCCTACTCTGTTCATACAGGGACAAGACAGAGCGCCTGACCCCATACTCCCACAGCACCCTCCACAGAATTCCACGAGGGACAAAAATTCCACAAAACACATGTTGACTGGTTGGTCATACTCCTATGAACCCTCGAGCACCCTGGTGATGGTATAAAGCTGGTCCAGTGTGCCACAGACTGGATGAAAACCGCATTGTTCCTCCTGGATCCTAAGTTCAACCATCAGCCGGATCCTCCTCTCCAGTATCCTGGCATAGACTTTCCCAGAGAGGGTGAAGAGTGTGATCCCCCTATAGTTGGAGCACACTCTCCGGTCCCCTTTCTTAAAAATGGGAACCACCACCCCAGTTTCCCTGTCCAGAGGTACTGTCCCCGACCTCCATTCAACATTGTAGAGACATGTCAGACAAGACAGCCACAGGACCACAGGATTTCATCTCTGTTATTCGCAGATGATATCGTACTGTTGGCTTCATCGAACATGGACCTTCAGCATGCACTGGGGTGGTTTGCTGCTGAGTGTGACGCGGCTGGGATGAGAATCAGCACCTCTAAGTCCAAGGCCATGGTGCTCCTCCGGAAAAAGGTGATTTGCTATCTCAAGGTTGGAGGAAGTCCTTACCCCAGGTAAGGTACCCCAGGAGTTCAAGTATCTTGGGGTTTTGTCCACGAGTGAGGGAAGGATAGAATGTAAGATTGACAGGCGGATCGGGGCAGTGGCAGCAGTAATGCAGTCGATGTACTGGTCCATTGTGGTAAAGAAGGAGCTAAGCCGAAAGGCAAAACTCTCGATATACCGGTCAATCTACGTTCCTACTCTCACCCATGGTCATGAGCTTTGGGTCATGACTGAAAGGACAAGATCTCGGATACAATCGGCTGAAATGAGTTTCCTTCGTAGGGTGGAGCTCAGAGTAAAGCCGCTGCTCCTCCACATCGAGAAAAGTCAGCAGAGGTGGCTCGGGCATCTGTTTCGGATGCATCCAGGACACCTACCTAGGGAGGTGTTCCAGGCATGTCCCAACGTGAGGAGGCCTAGAGAAAGACCCAGGACACGCTGGAGGGACTATGTCTCTCGGCTAACCTGGGAACACCTCGGGATCCCCCTGGAGAAGCTGGAGGAAGTGTCTGGGGAGAGGGAAGTCTGGAGTTCTCTCCTAAGACTGCTGGCCCCGCAACCCAACCCCAGATAAGCGGATGAAAATGACATGACATGACACTATAAGGTACCTTTGATGTCCCACAGGATTGAATCAGTCCTATATGAACATAATGTAAAATAATGAAATTCTGATGTTTTAATATAATTGGTTAAACCTTTACACACATGCAGGTAGAATTATAAGTGTTTTATACATATGTTTTTGTCAATTTTTGCGATATTATTTGATTGAATGAATGTGATTTTGCCATGTCCCGCACACTGCTCAGCCAACTTCAGTGAGTCTAAGAAAGTAGGAAAATTAGATAAATTAGATGTGTGTGTATATATATATATATATATATATATATATATATATATATATATATATATATATATATATATATATATATATCACAAGATATTTTTGGTTAATGAGGGATACCTCATCATACAGCAATGGTCCCAACTCATTCTATGATTAGAAAAATACAAAAAAAAAAAAAAAAAAACATTGTCAAAACAGACCATATGCCTTCAGTGGTTCAATCAGTGCTAAGAAAATGAGTAATTAATAGAATTAATTGTTTCTGTAAATGAATCCTTTAAGTAGAATACAGTATTGTTCATGAGAAAGAGATTGAGAGATAGAAAAAGCATGGGTATGATTACCTACCTCATTCATTCATTCTTCAGGCAGTTTCATGATCAGAACAAAATGTTAGTTTAAATATCTGCTGTGAAAAGTTAATTTTCTTAAATGTTTAATATGCTGTGCATTTCTCACTTTATACTCCTATGCCAACATTGGTTGCATTTTGCTAAAAGAAAAAATAATTAAATTTTTTTATGAAAAATAAAGTCATAATTTCTTTCCCTTTCAGTGTAAACTTTTGTGCTATTGACTATAAAGAAAAAACGCAAACAGTGTCCAGCATAAATGAGTAAACCCCTCACAGATCTCTTTTAAATTAAAATATTCTATCGGATGCTGTACAGCATAGTTGCATTACAGCACATTGTCGCCAGAGAACCAAATGACCATCAGCTGCCAGCTCATCAGTGTTGATCACCACCAGCTGCAGACAATATAAAGCAGAGAAAAAGGAAACTTTATGCCCTGTCCATACAATTTCTATGTGATTTCGAAGTTTGTCCATACTGAAACACATCAGGTGACTAAAACCGCAACTTTCTGAAACCTCCAGTCAGGGTAAAGATTTTCCAACACTATAGATACAGTGTGGACATGACAATCAAAGTTTTTGCCTATTAACATCAGTGTGCATGTTATTTTTTTATCTGATTGGCCAACATGGCTGAGTTCATACCAAATGAGGAAGACACAAATGAGGCAAATGGCGTACGTTCGTGGAAAAGGCGTCACTATTCCACAGGTATACCAGGGATACCACTAGCTGGTTTTCATGCTTGCCTCCAGATGGACGGCCATTTTGAGCAGTAGCTCGCCATGTACATTGGCGGACTTGAGACGCAGAGAGGAGTTGACCACGATGACGGGGTTCAACTCCGGCAAAGAACGGTTCCAGAAAGAAGGCAAGACAGAAACCAAAAAATAAAATAAGTAAATAACAGGGTAAGAATTTAGTAAAATCTGAAAACGTGGTAAAAAGCAGGCTGCCGTAAGGGCATTTTTTTTCTGGATTGTTTTTTAAAACTGTCAGTTGGGTTTAGGGAAGTGGGCGGTTCAATCTGGTGAATTTATGCAAGAACAGCAGGCACGAATGGCACTCGTAACAAAAATTTAAAATCTTAAAAGGCATACACAGCGGCCTCTGGTTGATTTGCAAAAAAATGTACCTCCTGGGATGTATTTGGCACTCTCCACAAATGAATATAGCGGTACATTTTCAGAATGAGCCTGGGTTGATTGTATCTCTGGGATCTCCAAAAGTGCATGGGGCCTTAGAATTGTCCAAAATCCTCTTCACATCACCCAGTTGATTTAGCGTTGCGTTCTGGAGAAATTACAGTTTATAAAGATACCTGCAGTGTACGTCTGGACATGGCCTCAGTTAGCTTCAAATTCTACACACCTGTGTATGCTAACCACTCTCATGCTCACTCTCCCCAGAGCCCATGACATCAGCATTTCCACACACACTGCATGGACACCGCCACCCCGGAGAACGCTCACTCAAAATCCAGATGACCCAAGCACCTGCACTACTTGCCTCTCCCTTTCACCTCACTTCTGGATTGTAAATAAATCACCCTACAGAGTTCCCGACCTACAAGTTCTGTCTTTGTCTCTTCCCTCTTTTTTTTGCCACAATAAATTAGATTAATCAATACCAAAGCCAGAACTAGATCTAATTTAACAAAATAAGATTGGTTCAAAATATAGTACAGTAAAATTAGTATGTCAGGGAAAAATATTAAATAAAATGTTATTAAAGACAAAATTCAAAAACATAAAATGTTTAGTTTGAATTTAAATGCATTCTCTTTTTTTATTCCTAATGGTGTTCGGTAATCAGACTGTTATTTTAATGAACATAAACCGCTTTTTTTAATGCACCAAAATGTCTATTCTGCACTATCTATATTCAATAAAATACTAATTTCTAAAAGGCAGTGTACTCAATTATGCTGTGCACTGTATCTAAAGGCATATCATTGTAACCTATTCTCTTACATTCCATTTTACAATGTAAAATACTTAAATTAAACACTTTGTTGTTGTTGTTATTATTATTATTATTATTATTATTATTATTATTATAGAAAATATTATTCATTGAAAAATGTTTGCTCTGAACAAATAATATAGATGAACAAGATTAGGAATTAATGAATAATTTCTTAATCTTCTTTCATGATGTGTAATGCCTTCATATAACCTAAATGATGTCTTGATGAAATATGTAAAAAAAAAAAAAACATTATTATTATTATTATCCTCAGTTTTGTTTTGTACATATTGTAGAGTATGAGGGCCTCCTTTATTTTCAATGATGTCAAATGGTTGAACCCCTACTACAGCTCTATCTGTTTCTATTGTCAATTCAACACAAAAAAAAAAAAAAAAAAAAAAAAACCTGATACAATGCCACATTGTGTGGCTTTTGCTTGTATTTTTTCAGACAAACAACACCAAAAAGAGAGGCAATATATGGCTTCACTGCTTTCCTGGTGATAGGAGAAAAAAAGGATAAGATGCCTGATGACTTTAAGGATTTTAGTAAAGCGCAGCTACAGAAAGAGCACACAAGTGCAGACAGATATAAACGGTCAATTAAACCAAAAGCAGTTCCATCAGTTGCTCTTTATAAAGAGTATAAAAGTTCTTAGATATCGAGTGAAAATCACACGGACAAATGACAGGATGTGAACATGCCAACACCTATCAGTCAGTGAAGGAGCTTTTTCATGGAGAGACCTGGTGATTGGTCTGTCTTACTGTGGTCAGTAAGTGTCCATTTTTCTACTTACTGTATGATCGATGCAGCAGCAAAGATGAAGGTTGACAAGCATTGGCATGTTTATTGTTTTGTGTTCTTTTCTCAATGTGAATTTCTTCACATTGTAGCTTTTAGGTATAGCCAAAAGTATGTTTAATGTTTAAACATTATTGAGACACAAAGCCAGAGGTAGATTCCAGAAGAAATAGCTGAGGTAAGGGTATTCTCAGCAGGTGCTGCCGTCATTCTGGTGCATACTGTACATCTCTGAAAATATAAAAACACATTTTTAAACAACATAAACCTTCTATTGGTTTCATATTTCAATAAGAGATGTTATTTATGTTTTATCTAGCCATGCCCTTTCAGTATATTTCATGTTTAACCACTATTGTGACACAAAGCCATGGGTAGATTCCAGAAGAAATAGCTCAGGTAAGGATACTCTCAGCAGGTCCTGCTGTCATTCTGCTGCTTACATCTCTGAAGTTGTAAAAACACACTTTTAAACAACATACATATTCTATTGGTTTAATATTTCATTAAGAGACATTGTTTATGTTTTATTAAGCCATACCTTTTAAGTATAGCCAAAAGTATGTTTAATGTTTAACCACCATTGAGACAAAAAGCCAGGGGTAGATTCCAGAAGAAAAAGCCCAGGTAAGGATACTCTCAGCAGGTACTGCTGTCATTTTGATGCTTGCAAATCTGAAATCATAAAAACACATTTTCAAACAACATACATATGCTATTGGTTTCATATTTTATTAAGAGACATTGTTTATGAGCTTGTATAAGATTCTGACGGTATATGATAACCTCGGATAAAAGTATTATGGTTTCACAGTATTGTGGTCACTGCTGTAAAATATGTTCTTTTTAAATGTCTGGGTAAAAAACAAAAACTTTTTTCCCCTTTGAACACAATATATTTTATTTTGAGAAATGTTTATAATATTTTGGAACAGTAAACATGTCTTCCCAGAGATGGGTTGCGGCTGGAAGGGCATCCGCTGCGTAAAATCGTACTGGATAAGTTGGTGGTTCATTCCACTGTGGCGACCCCGCAAGGGACAAAGCCAACAAGAAAATGAATGGATGAAGTAAACATGTCAGGCTAAATAATTCAATTGAATCAATGACTTCTGCTGTCTTCATTAGTTTTAAAAACACAGATTTCTTTACAATTTAAAACAGCATCTTTGGATATCGTTTCTGCTGGAGATACTGTTGTCCTAAAAACAAAACAAAATAAAAAAAAGTTTTAAAAAATCTTACATATACCGTAGGAACAGCATAGAATTTTTTTTTAGGCAGTTTTAAAACCTTGACTTTTCCAAACCGTGGTACACCTTAAAAATGGTTATCATCCCATGCGTAAGCCATACCCTTTAAGTATAGCCAAAAGTAAATTTCACATTTAACCACTATTGAGACACAAAGCCAGGGGTAGATTCCAGAAGAAATAGCTGAGGTAAGTGTACTCTCAGCAGGTGCGTACATCTCTGATATCCTAAAAACACATTTTCAAACAACATTAATCTTCTATTGGTTTCATATTTCATTAAGAGAAGTTATTTAAGTTTTATTAAGCCACACCTTTTAAGCATAGCCAAAAATATGTTTAATGTTTAACCACCATTGAGACACAAAGCCAGGGGTAGATACGAGAAGAAATGGCTGGGGTAAGGGTACACTCAGCAGGTACTGCCATCATTCTGGTGCTTACTACTCTAAAATGGTATAAAAGCAACATAAATATTAATAACTAATACTATAAATTAATATAACGAATACTTTAATATTTCATTAAGAGACATTATTTTATGTTTTGTTAAGCCACATCTTTTAAGTATAGCCAAACGTATATTTCATGTTTAACCATTATTGAGACACAAAGCCAGGGGTAGATTTCAGAAGAAATAGCTGAGGTAAGGGTACTCTCAGCAGGTTCTGCCATAATTCGTGCTTAAATTTCTGAGATCATAAAAACACATTTTCAAATAGGTGCTATATTTATATAAAAACTGCATATTTGAAGTCTAACCTGCATTCTTACCTAAAGAAAACTACAATTTATGAGACAGTGCAGAAACAGTGTTTCATTTCTCTCACTGTGAGAAATGCTGAAGGATGGAGTGTTTCAAACAGTAAAGTGGTTCCAGCAGCGATACTGCCGGAATATTGCATAGCTAGATATAACCTAATCATATTCAAGAACTGTACAGAAACAAAATGTTGTGTAAACTGAAATAATGTTTCTGCATTCCTGCAGCCATACAAAATGAAATGCTTTTAACAAACTATTTTGCTGTTAATTCACCCCTTCCTTCTTCTTAACCCAGCGCAATATGCTCTGAAATCCAACCATGAGCAGATTTGAAGTGGAAGGTAAACACAGTTTCAGCTCCATATTTCCTGCAAAGTGTTCCCAATGTCATTGGCTTCTCGTCTGTCCTCTGAGGTAAGTACTCTGATGTGGCCTCTTTTGTGAAGAACGCTATATGACCTGTTGGAGGTTTTACACCAGAGAGGACAGACATCAGGCCAGGAAACAGAGGTTTTGAGTGATTGTGGTGCTTCATGTGAACTGTGGAGGGGGTAAGAGAGCATCATTATTCTCTCAAGACTCCAGTCAAGTAGAGTAGAAGCTCTCATTCACGACCACACCTACTTAGAGAGAGAGAGAGAGAGAGAGAGAGGGAGAAATGAGGAGAAACTATAGATAAAGACATCTGTTGTAAAAATCTGTCAGCTCTTTTTTTGGGAAATTAAATTTTTAATTATATTAAAGCACTAAACGCTTCAGAGATAATGAGTGCGTGCGCTTTTGATAATTGGTTAAGTTAATGAAGTAGATAGCATGTGTTCTTAGGTCTCAAATGAGAGCACGGAAGCTATGGATGACTCAGTCCGACATGTATTATTGTGTGAGCCCGAAGAGACCTTTGCACCCTAAAAATAGTAACTGTTCATGAGGAAAACAAATGCTTTGTGTGTACACAGCTCTGGCTGGCTCACTACAACTGATGAATTTCAATTGAAGCTCCTGCTCGCTGTCTGTGAAGCAGAGACAGGATCACTGGATTGTCTATTATAATCAGTTTGCCATTGGTTAACCCTATACCTGACTTGGGTTGCAAGAGTACAGAATAGGGTTCAGATTTTTTTGATTTGTGATTTTGGTTTATAAACGGCTGTGTGCTCTTTTGTATATCTGATTTTTATTCACAATCAGAAAGCATGCGTTGATTGTAATGGTTGCTACTCACTTTAGTTGGCTGCAAAATATGCTCTGTTTGCACAGCTGTGTTGTTTATATATGTTTTCTTAGTGATTAGAAGATTGTTTTATTTTTATATTATTTCTTTCAAGTCATTTAAAGAGACAGTTCACAAAAAGGAATATTCTGTCATCTTTTACTTTCAAGCCATTACATTATTCTGTGAAAAATATACAATTATTTACAAGTATTTATGTGTATTAATACAAGTATTTATGTGTTTAGTCTTTGAATAAAAAGATACAGTAGAGACAAATTGAGAAGCTAAGCTTTCTAGGGAGGATTAAAGCAACTGCAAAAATGTGTAATTCAAGACATTTTACAAAAAGAAAAAATATATGAAGACAAGTAATATGATTTATTGATTGTTACCTTTACCATTAGTTTATGAGAAGTAATAATAGTAATAATATTGATCAATTTTATTTGAAGCGTCTTTCAAAAAACTCAAGATGACTTTACAACAAATGTAATACAATATTAAAGCTGCCAGAAGCAATGAAAGGGACCTCACACCTGGGCTCACTGCCGGCCAGTGGCCTTCGGATGACAAAGAACAGTGGATAATAATAATTTGAGTTGATAACTTAAAAAAAAAAACTAAGAAAATCACATATTTACGCTAAACTTCCTTCGGGCAGCAGGTGGCGCTATAACTGTAACTCAATATTGGCATGTAGATGTCTTTAGGAGAGGAATCTCATTGAACATCTGAATTTTCAGGCAATTTTCAGAATTTTCAGATCATTGTTTGGCTGAATTATGAGTACTTCCTCTTTCATGGTGAAACACTGAATTTTGTCAGTCCGCCACGGACATGCCCTTTAACAAAAACTGTAGATCTTCACATTTTCACATCACAAAGGCCTTTGGATTAAACTAATGGAACATGGACTCGATCTGATAAAATTTGTAGGACGAGTTTGTTAGTTGCCAGCAGGTGGCGCTATAACTGTAACTGAATATTAGCATGTAAACCAAATTCTTGTTTCATGGCAACTGGCACAGCCAGAGCTCGAACCAGCGACTATCTTGCTGTGAGGAAATTGTGCTACCCACTGCGCCACCATGACGCCCACAATATAACATAATATATCTTATTATATACTGTTTGTGTCAACCAACCAGCTTTATGGTTAATTTAAAGTCTAAAGTCTGCGTGAACCGGAATTTGCTGCAGGCCATTATTAAAATATTACAATCAATTTTCAACTGAAACAGAATATTGAGTAAGTGTTTTTTTTTTTTTTGCACTCCTCCTCTTATCTTTCACTTGCAGCAAACTAATGGTTGGAGGGGATTGCCTAAGCATATTTAGCCTAAGCCATAAAACTGACATCATTAGAAAAGTACTACCATTGCAGACTACAAATAAATAGGTAGATTTTGATTAAAGATTACCAAAACAGTTGCAATAACAATATTACAGGGTTATTAGACCACTAATAACACTAAACAGAATATCTCTGTCATGTAAATACACTCACACTTAAATCATACTAAACGTTTACTACTTTAGGTCCGTTAGGATTACCTAAATCATTTACATTTGCTAAATGCCAGAATAATAAGATATTTGTTTTGAGAATTTTTTTTTATTAATTTCTAGACAGTCAAATGTTTACATACATTTTTTTTTTTATATTTTATTAGCTTTGCTTTTAAACTGTATCACTTTGGTCAAATGTTTTGGGTATCCTTGCACAAGCTTCTCACAATAGTTTGAAGGAATTTTGGCCCATTCCTCTTGACAGAATTGGTGTAACTGAGTCAGATTTGTAGGCTGTCTTGCTCGCACAAGCTTTTTCAACTCTGCCCACAAATTTTCTATAGGATTGAATTCAGGGCTTTGTGATGGCCACTCCAAAACATTCACTCTGTTGTCCTTAAAGCACATTTTAACTACTTTGGCAGTATGCTTAGGGTCATGGTCTGTTTGGAAGACCCATTTGTGGCCAAGTTTTAATTTCCTGGCTGATGTCTTGAGATGTTACTTCAGTATTTCTACATAATGGTCTTTCTTCATGATGCCATCTATGCTGTGAAGTGGACCAGTCCCTCCTGCAGCAAAACAGCCCCACAACATGATGCTGCCGCCCCCATACTTCAAAGTTGGGATGGTGTTCCTAGGCTTGTAAGCTTCCCCCTTTGTCCTCCAAATGTAACACTGGTCATTATGGCCAAACAGTTCAATCTTAGTTCCATCAGACCACAGAACATGTCTCCACAAATTATTTTTTTCACAGTGTAATTTAGCAAATTGTAATCTGGCTTTTTTGTTGATTCTGGCTTGTTGATTTTCCCATGTTGTCACACAAGGAAGCAGTGTGTTTGAGGTTTTCCTTAAATACTATTCTACAGTTGTGCCTCCAATTAACTCAAATGTTGTCAATTAGCCCATCAGAAATTTCCAAAACCTTGACACCATCATCTGAGTTTTTTCAGAGGCATAATAATCTTATTGTATGCAAACTTGACTTTCAAGAAAAGTTATAACAATTTCTCAAAAAAATATCTCTCTCATTATTCTGCTATTAAGCATAACAGAAACAAATTTGATAATCCTAACTTACCTAAAAGAGAAAAAGTTTAGTCACATTAACATCTGACTTTTTTAAAATGGTTATGTGCCTTTTTATACAGTGTATGTAAACTTCTGGTTTCAATTGTATGTAGTCAATGTAAGTGTACTGATTGAGCATTCACAATAGCTATTCTTGGTGACTCTGGTGACCCCAGCACTGACGGGCAGAGCAGAGGTTACCAGCGGACAATTGTGACATCAACACCTTCCCTTGGCGACACTGATGACAGATTGTGGATCATTTAATAGAAATCAATGAACGACACATGAATGGCAGGCGGTGCGGCATATGGCACAACATGTTAGTTTCTCTATAGGATGTGTACAGGACACAGAGGGTTGTGTTACAGAATTACAGCTTTACTGGAGGAGTCCTGTCCCTCAGTGTGTCCACAGGCTGAACGCACAATGGAGGCTTTGTAATGCAATTCAAGCTGGTTTGTTCTTGACCATTGTTATTCTGTGCCACAGAAACCTATTTTATATTTCATCTGCATGCGCAGCACTCTGTTTAATGCTCCTTTAATTTTATTTGGTTAGACATCGCTGAAAGTACAGTACTTTCTAGCCACTGCAGTATCTCTTTCTGTACACAAATGGGTTGCTTGTAAATGAAAAACACTACTAAATTAACTAAGTTATGATGGAATTATGTGTATGATATCAGTATCTGATTCATTATAATGGTTAAAATCACATGAACATCATGTTTTTGTCACACAAGGTTCCCTTTCCCCTTATTTTTAAGTGTATTTAAGCTTTTATTATCGCAACCCAGGCTCAGTCTGATTACGTACCCATATATACATTTCTGGAGAGAGCAAAATACGTTCCAGGAGCTTTTTTTGCTGTTTTTGTTTTCGCGAATCCGGGCCGCTGTGTATACTTTTTAAGAACTCAAATTTCTCTCGCAAGTGCCATTTGTGCCTGCTCTTCTCACGTTGACCACTGTTGACTAACTCACTGACTGACTGACCAACAGACCGATCCCTCCACCCTCCTCCTTCCCTAAACCCAACCAATAGTATTTTAAAAGGCACCAATTGAACCACCCACCCCTTCCCTTAACCCAACTGCAGTGTTTTGAAAAGCAGTCCAGAAAAAGAAAAGCCCCCTTATTTTTTACCACGTTTTCAGATCTTATCATGTGCTCACCCTGTTATTTAATGGTTTATTTAATTGTTTTAGCTTTTGTTTTTGTCTTACCTGCTTTCTGGAACTGTTCTTCAACCCCGTCGTCGCAGTGAATACTGCTCTGCATCTCAAGTCTGCCAACGTAAGTGTCGAGCTAACTGGACAAACTGATAACAGCGGAAAAGTCGTCCACCTGCAGGTAAGCGATCAGCTGGTTAGCGAGAAGAGGAACGGCGTCATACCACCCCGTAGAATTTGAAAGAGTTTGAAAGATGAAATGGAGCCATAAGTACTTTTGGCTACATAATTCATGATCTCCAGAAACGTGTATAGGCCTACGTTTTCAGAATGAGCCTATGTTTTATACTTACTATGTATATAAATGACCTATTTTACCATTAATTCTTCAAAGGAATATGATTGAATAGTTCTCAGTTTGTTGTTTTTATTTTATTTTGAACTTGTATGCTTCATATAATGCTTTGTATTGAGGAACTTGTATTTTGAAAATTGTGTGAATATGGTTGGCAGACGGAGATCGCTACTTTAGTGAAGATGGAAAGATATCTTAAAAATAGATGGCTCATGATTTATGAAAAACTTATTATTCAATGCTTTAGGACTCTCCAAAGTGGCACAAGGTTAGTGTTTACAAAATATGATGTATATTGTGTGTTTCAGCCTTGTGTTGAGGTATTACAAATATGATGGTGAGCTGCTAAGCTGGCATTTAGCTAATATGTACACTGTTGAATTAATGTTTTTTTTTTTTAATTTTGTATTCTGTTTAGCTCTTACGTTGGTGTTTGAGTTAATAAATCCATCAGTTCAAAGGGGTGGTCCACAGTGTATGTTTAGGGCTTGGTTGTGTTTATAAGATGCAAAGCAATGTGTGCTCATGCTTCACTTATAGAAAATCCCGTTATTTTATCATATATCTTATTTTGGTTATGTACAGCTACACTGCTAACATGAAAACAACATATACGTCATATATCCTAGTTCCTTTGAAAGGCCCGCCTTTAAGATGTTCTGATTAGTCAGTTAACATAATGTGCTGTGATTCGTGAAGTGTCTCCACATCACACCCCTACAAGCATGAGCTTTTGCGCTGTGTAAACAGTCCAGTCAGAGCAGCTGTTACTAGCGTTAGCTGCCTGAATCTGACAGAAAAATGAAGAGCACGCAGCTGAAGTTCATGTCTGCTCTCTAAAATAAAATCTCACAAGTTTCTCACATATATTCAGAATAAGCATGTGTAAGTAATATGAAACGTTCACATATCTTTGCAAGTTTGTTATATGAGATGTAGAACACATGGAAAGCGGCCGCATAGACACACTGTAGTGCTGTTGAAGATTGTGGCTGTTTACAGCGGTTTGACGGATAAATATGAATTTGTAGCTAAATTAATAGCAGCGCCAAACAGCATTTCTCGTTGTTTACATCCTTGTTTACATCCTCTCTACAACATACCGTTAACGCTAGAAACTGTGCATGTAATTGATCAATTTTAACAAATAAAAACACAGGTTGTGGCTCACAATCCACAGCTTCGTACTGGTAGAGATTCTAGAATCTACCCTTTGTCAAATGCTAGTTATATATATATTTATAATTCTCTGGAACATAATTAAAATTAAACTATAAGCACATCTGTCTTTGTGCTGTGTCCTTTGGAAGCCTAAATACAAAAACAAAAGAAGCTCTGTGGAAATAGCAGCGTTTGGACGACATTTTTGCTTTCTCTGCTATAACATGGCTACGCCCCTTTGCTGTGCAGGGTATGTGCACTTGGTGAATGTGCGTAACCGGAAGCCCTTGTGATCTCACTAACCTGGATGTATTTTTTTTTTGTAGTCCCACTTATGTTTGTAATGACACATGTATGCTTGTAACAAGTCAACAAACACATGTACACTGCTGAATATGTGTTTAATGCACATTTATGGATTGTGTCATATCACTCAGCTCTCTTGATTGAAATGGTGCAAGTAAACTGCAAAATCTGATCTGTTCATGCAAAGGTTGATATTAATTCCTTAAATGATTATATTAATATGATTATTTTCCATCTGTATATTTCAGAGAACACAGTACCAATTCTATGCATAGGCAAACTAGGGGGTCGCCTTCTGTTTGCGCGGTTGTATAGACATTACTATGCATCAATCAGGTAGCGTTATTTTTGCTAACATAACACATTCATTAAAAATACATTGGTATCATCTCTATTAAAGAAAAAAGGATCGCTTCATATATGTTAAGGAGAATAGAATAGAGAATAATACATCTTTGTGAGGAGGAGGTTCAAAATGTGTTAAAACTTTAGGGTGAGATTGGAGTGGGTGAGGGTCTTATCTCAAGTAGTAAAGTAAAAGTAAGAAAAAAGTAGAAACGGCTCTGAGAATACATCATGCTACATGTGTGTGTGTGTGTGCTTGAGGTTAAGTGTGATAGTGTGAGCGTCAAGCACTGATTTGAGCAGAGCAGAGCTTATTATTATTCACAACCCTTCCAAATATGGTCAAAACGAACCATTTCACATTTCATATTAAGGGTAGAGCTGTAAATCCATTTTTGTAGTGGTTTTGCACATACCTTCTATTTAGATATCAGAGAACATTTTAACATATTGTATCAATGCAATCTATGGCAAGTGTTTGAGACATTCATTCATCCATTAATTTTCTTTTCAGCTTAGTCCCTTTATTAATCCGGGGTCGCCACAGTGGAATGAACCGCCAACTTATCCAGCACACGTTTTACGCAGCGGATGCCCTTCCAGCTGCAAGCCATCTCTGGGAAACACCCATACACTCTCATTCACACTCATACACTACGGACAATTTAGCCAACCCAATTCACCTCTACCGCATGTCTTTGGACTGTGGGGGAAACCGGAGCACCCCGAGGAAACCCACGCGAACGCAGGAAGAACATGCAAACTCCACACAGAAGCTCGAACCAGCGACCTTGTTGCTGTGAGGCGACAACACTACCTACTGCGCCACTGCGTCACCCCGTGTTTGACATATTTTATATATGTGAAGGTCAAATATAAACTAGTATGTCATATATGTAATTTGCATATATTTCCATGTGACATTTTCCTTATGGGTGATGCAGTGGCGCAGTGGGTAGCATGTTCACCTCACAGCAAGAAGGTCTCTGGTTTGAGCTTTGGCTGGGTCAGTTGGCATTTCTGTGTGGAGTTTGCATGTTCTCCCCGTGTTTGCGTGGGTTTCCTCCAGGTGCTCTGGTTTGCCCCACAGTCCAAAGGCATGTGGTACAGGTGAATTGGGTATGCTAAAATTGACCGTAGTGTGTATATGGATGTTTCCTAGTGATGGGTTGCAGCTGGAAGGGAATCCGCTGCGTAAAACATATGCTGGATAAGTTGGCGGTTCATTCTCCTGTGGCGACCCCAGATTAATAAAGGGACTAAGCCGAAAAGAAAATAATTGAATGATTGAATATTTCCTTATGGCACCTTGTTTCATTTGTTTCACATGTCATTTTAACATGTAGTTGATGTGATCATCATTGTGTTTTTTATCTGTAGCAGTTATGATGAATCAGAGACAGATTTGTAGAAGAACAAATTGCAGTGCTTAATTTAAAAATTGATAAAACAAACTAAAAATCTGAGCCAAAGTTGTCAAAAATGATCCCAATTATAAAGTTGCAGTTAATGACCTAAGTGGAAACAGGCTTAAAAGCATACACCAATAACAGTAAAGATATCTGATAACTACAGTATATACTGTAACTGTATGCATGTACTGCAGTTTTAAAAACCTTGAGCACTTTAATCCTTATTTGGCAAAAATATTTTTAATGTTTATTCATCATCTAGAAACCAATCATTCTGAATTCCAATGACATTGTTCCTTTGTGTTGTTACAGCAACCTGCCAATTCACAAAGTAAACACTTGAAAGCTCTTTCCCATGACCTTCAAATCGTACAAATTCAAGTTACCAAAACTCCATATCACAAATCGTTTTGTGAGGTTTTCGGGCTGTTTATCATGCAAAATTTTGCAAAACTGTAATAGAAATAGATTATAGAGGATACACTCTAGTAATTTTTTTATGTTTGTAAATGTCACACTATCATTCAAATACAGTAAATTATGGCTATGTGCTTCTTTTTAGAAACTAATACAAGTTGTCCTATTGCATTGAACAACTCAAAAAAGGATGATCTGTTCATCTGGAAATTCAGAATGCAGAGTTTCTCTTTACTGTGCACTACAAACTCTCAGAAATGCCTGAAGCATGCCTCAGGGAATGTAGCTCGTGTTATACTTCAATGTTTCACCTCCAGAAAGAATATAATAAGTCATGTGACAATACATTTTCTCCAAGAAAGAAATGAAATGCCCATAAAACCTGTTAGTCATCTAGTAGAATGAACACTACTGAGGAAAATTGTGTATATATATATATATATATATATATATATATATGTGTGTGTGTGTGTGTGTGTGTGTGTGTGTGTGTGTGTGTGTGCGTGCGTGCGTGCGTGCGTGTGTGTGTGTACAGGGTGGGCCATTTATATGGATACACCTTATTAAAATGGGAATGGTTTCCTGAATACAGTTTCCTGAAAAGTGTATTGGTCGTCGTGGGCCAGTTGAATAGCCCCCAAGGTCTCCCGATCTGACCCCCTTAGACTTATATCTTTGGGGTCATCTGAAGGCAATTGTCTATGTAATTTATTAAGGAGTATCCATATAAATGGCCCACCCTGCATATTTATATAATAAAGTCATGATTATAATACATTTGCATCAAATTATTTGTTAATTTCAACCTTTAAAGATAATTCCATCTGAGTTTCTGGTATAGATTACAGCATTAATTAGTTCCGTATTTTTCTTGAAAAACAATTAACATACTTGATATATCCAAATAAATCCAGTCACAAGCTTATGATTCAAATTAAACACCAGAAAGAGCAGTTTATGTCACATCAACAATAGCAAACAAATTCACACAATTAGCAGATTACAGAATCACATTTTTTATACACTCACCGGCCACTTTATTAGGCACACCTGTCCAACTACTTGTTACCACAAATTTCTAATCAGCCAATCATATGGCAGCAACTCAATGCATTTAGGCATGTAGACATGGTCAATACGATCTGCTGCAATACAAACCGAGCATCAGAATGGGGAGGAAAGGTGATTTAAGTGACTTTGAATGTGGCATGGTTGTTGTTGCCAGACGGGCTGGTCTGAGTATTTCAGAAACTGCTGATCTACTGGGATTTTCACGCACAACCATCTCTAGGGTTTACAGAGAATGGTCCGAAAAAGAGAAAATATCTAGTGAATGGCAGTTCTGTGGACGCAAATGCCATGTTGATGCGCCAGGGTCAGAGGTCAGAGAAGAATGGCCAGACTTGTTCGAGCTGATAGAAAGGTAACAGTAACTGAAATAACCACTGGTTACAACTGAGGTATGCAGAAGAGCATCTTTGAACGCACAACCCATCCAACCCTGAGGCAGATGGGCTACAGCAGCAGAAGACCACACCGGGTGACACTCCTGTCAGCTAAGAACAGGAAACTGAGGCTACAATTCACACAGGCTCACTAACATTGGACATTAGAAGATTGGAAAAACGTTGCCTGGTCTGATGAGTCTCGATTTCTGCTGCAACATTCGAATGGTAGGGTCAGAATTTGGCATCAACAACATGAAAGGATGGATCCATCCAGCCATGTATCAATGGTTTACGCTGGTGGTGGTGTAATGGTGTAGGGGATATTTTCTTGGCACACTTTGGGCCAAATAGTACCAATTGAGCATCATGTCAACGCCACAGCCTACCTGAGAATTGTTGCTGACGATCTGAGTTCACTGTACTCAAATGGCCTCCACAGTCACCATTCTCAATCCAATAGAGCACCTTTGGGATGTGGTGGAATGGGAGATTTGCATCATGGATGTGCAGCCAACGAATCTGCAGCAACCGCGTGATGCTATCACGTCAATATGGACCAAAATCTCTGAGGAATTTTCCAGGACATTGTTGAATCTATGCCACGAATGATTAAGGCAGTTCTGAAGGGAAAAGGGGGTCCAAACGAGTACTAGTAAGATATTTCTAATAAAGTGGCTGGTAAGTGTACATTCTATGACTTGACAAGAGCTGATGTCCAATGAGTAAAAACACTGACACTATTTTTTATAACATACACAACTTTTTTTGTCAATTGTAGTATACTCAATCAATTCCTGATGGACAAAAATCAAGTCTCAGACTAAATTTAGTCTTTTTTGTAAAGCCCTTTCACTTGATTTACAGTACAAGCAGCCTACAGTTATAACTGAACATTTTCTGTAAAAGGCTGTTTTAAATACATAACATTTATTTCTGAGTTTGCCTGTTATTGATGCGCACAATGCCTGATGCCATTTAAAGGTCATTTATTTAAGCGTCGGTATTCCAGTGGCTCAAATTGGTCCTCATGTTGAATTTACAGCGCACCATGTCTGCCACTTACATCAATCCACATTGCAGATGAAACCTTTAGGGTACAACCTGTCTGAGCGTTGCCTACCATGGTGATAAAAATGCGTTCCGGTGCTGGAAATGTAAAAATCATTTCATCCAGAATAGAGGTCTATGTGGGACTTCTTTTTTTTTCTTTTTAAATCATTCCGCTCACACCAGGTTCTCAATCACACCTGCCCGCTCCACTTAAAATTCACTCTGTGTTCACCTGATATCCACTTAGAATGATTTTTTTCTCAACCCAACTAATCCAGCAAAATTGACAGTTTATCGTCACCTTAGAATTATAAGATCTGACATTATTGTCAAAATTGCTGTTATTGACATATTCTGATTAAATGACAACTTATTTACATTATGGGCTTTTTTTTAAATAAGTTGTTTACATTTTAAGATTTTTTATTTAAAAAACAAATGTTACACATACTGTTTGCTATATGGAATGTAAAAACTTTGAAGCTCAATATCTCAAAATCATTAAGAACGCAGATAGAACCTTATCATTCCAAGGTGACGTTATGTCATTTTCAAATATAACATTCATTCATTATTTTCTTTCGGCTAAGTCCCTTTACTCATCAGGGGTCGCCACAGTAGAATGAACCGCCAACTTATCCAGCATATGTTTTACACCGCGGATGCCCTTTCAGCTGCAACCCAGCACTGGGAAACACTCATACACTCTCACATTCACATAAATGCCAATTTAGTTTATTCAATTCACCTAAAGCGCATGTCTTTGTTCTGTGGGGAAACCGGAGCACCTGGAGGAAACTCACACCTACATGGGGAGAACATGCAAACTCCACACAGACATGCCAACTGGCCCAGTCGGGACTTGAATTAGCAACGTTCTTGCTGTGAGGCGACAGTGACTGAGCGACCATGTCATCCTGTCAAATCTAACAATTACAAAATAGGATAGGGCTCCCTCCTGTTTGCAGGGGGAGAGGGGAGTTTGAGCTCAGGTAGGTCTCGAGACCCCCCTGGCTTATTTATGGCTAATGACAAATTAGGTATTGCTATAGAGAGATATACTACTGAGTAACGCTCATCTATGGTACCAATTTGGTTTAATCAATTCACTTATGTCGCATGTCTTTGGACTGTGGAAGGAAACCCACGCAAGCACGGGGAGAACATGTAAATTCCACACAGAAACGTTGACAGTTAAGGACTTTCTTGCTGTGAGGCAACAGTGCTAATCACTGGGCAGCCGTGTCACCTTATCAAGGAAAACGCTCAGGTTACTAAAGTAACCCTCGTTCCCCGAGGGGGGGAACGGAAATGCTATGTGGAAAAACTTCCACTATGGGGATTTCGTCAGAATCCAATCATCTGAAAGAGTATAAAAACGGGCCAATGAAATGCCAATGAGTTGGCAGCGTCAGCGTGCACAGCTGTCTTGAATGACAATCAGTCTGGCATAAAAGGCTAGCATGTGCTCAGCAACGCTATCCTTTTCTAGCTGAAGAGGCTTTCACACTCAACAGCTAAGGGACAATCATTGTGGCGAAGGAACATAGCATTTCCGTTCCCCCCCTCGGGGAACGAGGGTTACTTTAGTAACCTGAGCGTTCCCCTTCGGGAGGGGAACTTCAATGCTATGTGGAAAAACTTCCACTATGGGGAAATTTATGGAAAGCGCCACAACGAAAGAACCTTACCATGTCTCCAGTGAGGGGCGCGCCACGCAGTAGTACGAGCGCACCTGCATCGCTGGAGACACAGTCCTCCAACGTGTCCCCTGGCCCTTACTTACCCTACTTACCTTTTCTGGTTTAGATATACTTTTCGGGGAGTCGTAAAATACACCTAGTAGTTTCTAGGAATTTTTAAATACGACAGTACGTTGGGAAAGCGTTCAGTCCCGATAGGGAGGACGCTGCGGAGGCACCTGCTGCCCGGAGGGGGAGACCTGGTGGCAAAATAGCATATGGACTAGCCCTGAGAAGGGGGAGTGCACATATGAAGAGGTGGTTAGCGGGGAGGGAAGACACGAGCCCGCCTAGGAGGGGGGACTACATCGTGGCTGAGTGAGCGTATGGGATCGCCAGCGGGGATCGCACATAGCAGGCACCTATACCCAGAACGCGGGATGACCAGCGGGCATACCTACAACGTAATGGGCCAACATTTGACTCCTCCGCTGAGTCAGATGCTGGGGGCCTCGGAGGAACTCTGCAGGGTTCGCCGAGTGGGGAACTCAACTGACAAAGCGAGAAAAGCGCACGTATCTCTGTATTAGAGAGAAAGGCGCAGCAAGCGTTTTACAACACCTAACCGAATTTCCTTATTCACCGCTCGTGAGGAAATCAGTTCACTTGAAGATAAATCTCACAAATGCTCAGGTGTCGCCCAGCCCGCAGCTCTACAATGTCTGTTAGAGAGGCGCCGCGTGCTAACGCCCAAAAGGATGCGCGCTCCGAGTGGAGCGCGCTCCGAGTGGGGGGACACGGCTCGCCCTAGCTCGATGAGCGAGGGAGATGGCATTCACTGTTCAGTGGGCCAACCTCTGTTTAGATATGGCACTTCCCATCTGCCAATCACCGTAACATATAAGAGCTGCTCAGAGGATCTAAGCTCTGAGTACGGTCCGTTATAATACGCAAGCGCGAACCGGACACCGCAATAAAGGGGCTGGGTCTGCCTCCTCCGTGGGCAGCGCTTGCAGGTTCACTACATAGTCTAGACGAGCGCTGTAGGAACCTAGGGCACCTAGGTGGGCCGGGGTCTCAGGTAAACGTGAGAGTGGGCCGGCCCAAAACGCTGGCACATTTCGCTGACCGAAAATGCCTCCAGATACCCGCCCATTTGACCGATGCCAACGCGACCAGCAGAGCTGTCTACCTGGACAGAAATCATATAGATACTGAGTCGAGTGATCGAGCAGACCTCTCCTAAGAGAGATCTTCAAATGGGTAAGAGAGGGGACAGGATATATATCTACGTCTCGCGCCTCTGGGGACTGGATGATGAGGCGATGCTTTCCCAGCGCGCCGCCATCGCCGCATCCTCAGAGCGGGGATGATCGCCACGCCAACCCCTCAGTGCGGAGGGGACAGCCTTGGCTCCAGCCAACTGAAGGAGGATAGCATCACACTGATCTGGCATGTTTGGGGTTTCCTTCTCGGAGAGAAGTACACCACACAGCGAATAGACTCCACATCAGGGCATAGGCATGCCTCATAGAGGGTGCTCTAGGCCTGAGTGATGGTGTTAACCACCTAACGGTAGGTCACCTAAGTCCTCCGAGCTCCATCTATGGGCCACACGTGATGTCCATAGAACTGGGCGCGGGTGCCAAACGGTGCCTGTCCCCAAAAAAGAAGTTTCTTCCATGGGACATGCCAGGGAGGGGCCATCACGAGGAGAGAGCTAGAATACAGGTTTGATTGGGCCTGAGAGGCGCAATGCATAGACCTGTTCCTCGTCCTCCCTGACTTTACACAGCATCTGTGCGAGTAGGCTCACTGGAGAAATGCGTATTACGCACGCCCCGGGGCCAGCTGTGTAGCCAGTGCGCAGAACGCACCCATAACAGCTGGACAGTCGGGGGTGGAGCCTCCATTCTCCCAGGCGAACTGCCGTGAGAGCGCAGCGGCTGCACGGTTGAGCTCGGCGGGGAAAAATGGAATGCAGCGATTGCCGCGTATGACTCCGGGGGAGCAGACGGCGAGCGAGCTGAGACATGCGGCGACAGCGAATATCTCCCTTGCGGTTGATATACACCATCGCCACCATGCTGTTCGTCCTGACCAGCACGTGTTTCCCTTCTAACACCGGTAAAAAACGGTGCAGCGTGAGATACACTGCCAACAGCTCCAGGCAGTTAAGATGCCAATGCAACCAGTTTCCTACCACGGAACCACAGCTGCATGCCCGCAACACACGGCCCCCCAGCGTGAACTGGAAGCATCCGTCAAACGACGACATGCCTGGACGCTTGTTCTAGAGGCCCGCGGGCCTGTAGAACACAGGGTCCATCCAGAGGCTGAGGGCGCGGCGACACAGCGGAGTGACAGTCACCCGGTGCGCGCTCGCGTGCCATGCGCGTCTAGGGACCCGATCGTGAAGCAAATGCTGAAGTGGTCTCATATGGAGCATCCGAGCGGCGAGACCGCGGCTGCGGATGTCATATGCTCCAGGAGCCTCTGAAATAATATCAGTGGGACCACATTTTCCTGTCGAACTCTCTCAGACAGGCCAGCATCAGCCCGGCGCGCTCTCGGGGGAGGCGCGCCGTCATGGTGATCGAGTCCAGCTCCAACCCGAGAAAAGAGTTGCTCTGCACGGGGGCGAGGCTGCTCTTTTCTCGGTTGACCTGAAACCCCAATTGGTCGAAGTGCCGAAACACCCTGTCTCTGTGCGTAATCAATTAATCCCGCGAGCGCGCTGAAATCAGCCAGTCGCTTGAAATAATTGAGTATGCGGATGCCCGCAAGCCGAAGCTGGGGCACCCTCCGCGAGCTTGGTGAAAACCCGCGGAGACAGAGAGAGCCAAAAGGGGAGGACTTGTACCGCCAGACTCAACTTCAGACGCAACCGCAGGAAACTGACGGTGGCGTGGAAGTATGGAGAAAGTACGCGTCCTTCAGGTCTACTGCTGCAGACCAATCCCGAGGACGAACGCTCCGGAGGGTGCGCTTCTGCGTAAGCTTTCCGAACGGCAGCTCGTGAAGCCAGCGGTTCAAAAAGCGCAGATCAAGGATTGGCCGTAGCCCACCGCTCTTTTTGGGTACGATGAAGTGCGGGCTGTAAACCCGCTCTCCATCCCGGCTGGAGGGACCGGTTCGATTGCATCCTTCGCCAGGAGGACAGCAATCTCCTCTCGCAAGACAGGGGCGGACGCAGGGCTGACCCTGGTGAAATACACACCCGTGAACTTGGGAGGCCGTTTCGCGAACTGAATCGCGTAGCCGAGTCTGATCGCGCGGATGAGCCATTGCGATGGGCTGGCCCGCGCTAACCAGGCAGGCAGAGCCCTCGCAAGTGGCTTCGTCCGCACGATCGCTGACGTACCAGCGGTGGGGCAGCGCGGAGTGGGTGGGCTCAACCGGGAAGCACTGGGGTCCCACAGGAGAGCAGGAGGCAAGAGCTTCGCTCTTGTCTCGCACCCGTACTCCGGAGGTGGGGCTGGGAGGGGGAGAGAAAGGAGACCGTTCTCTCTCGCTCCGCGAGCCACTGGCGAAGTGCACCGATCCTGCGAGCTGGAAAGCATAGCGTCCCAGACTGGCAGTGTTCGGGCTGTCACATCCGGGGAAGGGAAAAAATGCTCTTTGTCTGAGGTTTTGATAGCGTTTTTTAACGCTGTTTAGAAGAAGAGCCCCGCCCTCCAGCGGGGAAAGAGCAAATTTCCTCCTCTCCAGATGGCCCGTCTCAGGGACGCTTCGCGGTTCGTTTACCGAACTTAGCGGCGCCCTGGGGCGGGGAGCGCTGGTTGCCTGCGAGATGCTCGGCGCAGCCGCTTGGCCAGAGGCGCAGGCGGGGGCGACCGAGCAAAGCCGCAGGCGGGCGCTCTCGGCGTGAAGCAGTGGATGTGGATGGCTCGGCGGGGAGGAGCGGTTTTACGATCCCGCCGAGAGATGGTATTACCCATCGCCTCCGACTGCTCGCTCACCGGCGTGAATTCCTGGGCGAATTCACTGACGGTGTCGCCGAACAGGCCAGCCTGGGATATGGGTGAGCTAAGAAAGCGAACTTTGTCAGCATCACACAGATCACCAGGTTTAGCCCGTGGTGGCGTTCCTGGGCCACTAATGTGACCATCGTCCTTCCCTGGGGCACACACAGCCGACTTCAGTCGATAGCTGTGCGGAGCTCATGCTCAGTCCTGGGTCGGAACCATCCCCGCGCAGCTGGGCCAGCGCCTGCGCTAGGGAGCGCTGGTAGGTGGCCGTAGCATGCATGGTGAGGGCGGAGGCGCACGCAGCGCACTGCGTGGGCTTCCTGTGCACATCCAGGAAGAAGGGGACGTGGAGGCTTAGAAGGTCTTGCCTCCTTTATCTCCTCCACATCACACCCCTCTAGTCGGTCCGTCCGCGGGGCTGGGGGATAAACCATCTCCAGACCCACGGCCGAAACAGCCTGGGAAGCACGGCTGCAAAGTCTGCTTCTGGATTCGACGCCACGCCCATCATCCCGGAGGAAGAGAGCAGGTTCGAATCCTCATCAGACAATGACAACCAACCCTCCAAGGATGGTGAGGATGAAAGCGCACGCAGATCGGGCAGAAAAAAGTGCCCTCCAAGACTGCGTGAGCTTACTGCGCACTTTCCGAGAAGAAGGGGACGGAAGGCTTAGAAGGTCTTGCCTTCTTATATCCTCCACATAACACCCCTCTAGTCGGTCCGGCCGCGGAGCTGGGGGATAAACCATCACCAGACCCACGGCCGAAACAGCCCGGGAAAGCACGGCCATCATGTCTGCTTTTTAGATGCCAACACCGTGCTCTCCACCCCGGAGGGAGGGAGCGAGCGGGTTCGCATCCTCATCAGACAATGACAGCCCATCCTCCGATGCAGCGATGGACATCTGATCCTCGGTGTCATCAAGTGAGAGGGCGACCACCCGAGGATGGAGCGCTTCTCTCACCTGAAGCTTGGATGGAGCGCGTGGAGGAGCGAGAGGTCCGCGAGCCCGAGGGCGGCGGATTTACTCCCACTGAAACCCTCAGATCTGCCCGAGTGCCAACCGCAGTGCGGGGGACAACTGGGGTGGGTCGCTCTTTTGCAAGAGCGAGCCGCGATCTTAACTGCGCAGCAGACATGACATCACAATGATGGCATGCACTGCCCGCGAGCACCGCATCAACATGCTGGACCCCCAGACATGAAACGCAGTGCTCGTGCCCATCATCCGGGGACAGGAAACCACCGCAACCAGAAACGCACGGTCGGAGCGACGTCTTGAAAAAGACGCGCTGCACAACCGTGTTGCTCTTTTAGGAAACTTGCTTCCTATATACATACCGCTCTTGGAGGACCGGACCCAAAGGACGCCAGGCAAGGGAGAACAACCCAGCTCGACCATCTGCCACTGCGTATACACGCTCTGGACCGGGAGAAGCTGCTTCTCGATCTCTCTCTGTAGACACAGGTTGGAGATACCCTCATAGACTCTCTCAGAAGCTCGTGAAAGGCTCTGAAAGCGAAAAGGATAGCGTTGCTGAGCACATGCTAGCCTTTTATGCCAGACTGATTGTCATTCAAGACAGCTGTGCACGCTGACGCTGCCAACTCATTGGCATTTCATTGGCCCGTTTTTATACTCTTTCAGATGATTGGATTCTGACGAAATCCCCATAGTGGAAGTTTTTCCACATAGCATTGAAGTTCCCCTCCCGAAGGGGAAAGGAGGAGTAGTAAGGCTGAAAGGGGGATTTTTCAAGACGAAGATAACATAAGCATGTGATCTTCTCGAAATTAGTTTATAAATAAACCTGACTAATATTATTTTAAAGAGCCTCTATTGTGGGTTTTTGAAAATTCGTCACCTTAGAATTATAAGGTTCTATCTGACATTTTTGAGTTATTAACATATTCTTATTAAATTACAACTTATTTACATTATGGGATGTTTTTTTTTATAAGTTGTTTACATTTTAAGACTTTTTTATTTAAAAAACAAATGTTACACACATACTGTTTGCTATATGGAATGCAAAAACTTCCAAGGTGACGAATTACCTTCCATGCAGTATGCAACACAGCACTAAGTGAATGAAAACAACTTGCTCAGGGTTAAATCTGAAACTGCACCATGTTTAAAACTATCAATTCTTTAACGAAATAGTCGACTCAGATTTAATAAATAAATCGTGGTGGGTTCGGATCTTTTGCCTTAATGCATCGACGTCGATACGGTACATCACCAAATCTGAAGTGCCGGATCTGGTAAAATGAAAGAGATATTAGCATCTGGGTAAAGCCGCAGTCACACTAGACTTTTTGTCCCATAGACATCCATTCATACACATGTGAATGCGTCAGACGGGAAATAGGGATGGCTGACATGAAACTGATCTTTCAAAACAGTGTCGAGATCCCGAAGCACAAATGTTTCGAAACACTGCGGGGAAGTAACCCTCCCAACACTGTTGCAAACCTAATAAGAAAACAATATTTGCTACCTGTAGGTCTCAATACTTGTTTTCTGTCTAATTTTAGAAGCTCTATAATCATAGTCTTCAATAAAGCAGAAAAGAAAAACATGTGCAGGGTCATCAATTATGGTTATTATGTACTGGGTGGCTGTAGTTAATTCAAGTGCATTCATGTGTATGTTATATTTGTGTGTTGCTTTGGAAAAGCTATAAAGAGTCATTTGTCACGTAAAAAGGACAAACATAGCTATGCTGCACCAATGATACTTAAGCTCAATTAATAAAAGGTATGCACTAATAGCTAGGAATTCCGAGAATCAGGGTTGTGTTACCTTGGAAAGTTCTTTATAATGTGAAAATTCTCAGAACACTCTAAAAGCAACAGTGTTGTACTTGCAGAGTGCTCTGGCTCAAGATTGGTGAAGTACAATTCCACAAAAGTGATACAAGCAATGTAAAATCAGGGTAAAATTAGATTTTAAATGTGAAAGTGTTTTATGTTTGCATAAAAAACAAAAAAAAACAACTTTTTTGTGTTTGGGGGAAGTGTTTAGGTCAAAGGATCTGTTTGACAAACCCCTTGTGGACGTGTACGAGAGGGATGTGTTTCTGGAACAAATAAAAAAACCTTACCCTAAGTAACGTATTTCAGATTTTCAAAATGTAGACAGCGCCCTCTAGTGGAATTGTCTTTAGAAATGTACAACAAAATTAACCTGGAGCACTGCATTTTACATTTCACAAAAAAATGTAGGCCGAGGCATATATTTCCAATGAGCCAGGGTTACATAAAAAAGTTTTCTTAAACTTTTGTGTGTGTGTGTTTGTTGTGTTGTACTGTACAGAATTTCACAAAAAAAAATTTTTATGGTTAAGCTTTGAGCAGTCTTCAAATATGTTCACTAATACAGCAACAACAGCGCGTCCTTGGTGGATCAGATCTCAATGTGCTGGAGGCCTGTCCAACAGTTCCTTCTGGCGGGTAAACAAGGCAATGCTAATGCCTCAGTGATGGGCCGCCAGTGATTCCATCAACTCTTGGCATCCACTTTCAATGCTGGGCATAAGCATAATGCTGCCGTTTGTTTTATGTCACAACAATATCATGCCCTCACACTTGGCACTGCCATGCATGGGTGAAAAACTCACAGAAATCTTCATTCTGCAACAAAGAATAGTACTGAGAGGTTGAAAAATTAATTGAGTTCCCTTCACAATTTTTTTAATGGTTAATAGGAAATTCAGGGTTTCATCAGACACTTTTAGTATTGTAAAAAGGTTACAGAAATATTTTGATGCATAAATAGTGTTTCAAACATCATTTACTATCTTGCTGACACTTTTGTGCAAAACATCTTGCACTTAGGCAAATTCTAATGCTTAATATATTATTTGTATGATGGCTTGTAGACTTTTTTGGGATGAGATTTACTAAGAGATTTAAATAAAAAAGGTTTCACTAAAGACAAGAAGTGTAAAATTAGCAATCAAAAAGCATAAATGTGGTTATTTTTGCTAATCTACTGCATACTGTATGCATTTAGTCCCATTAAGATTTTGTATTAATGAGAGGAGAGTATTTACAAATCATACGACATGAGATACTAAGTTTAGGGATACCCTAACACACCCGGCGCAAAAGACATGTATGGCGCGATTTGTTGCTATTTTCAGACCAGCGCAGGGATCCAAAGGAGTTATTGTTCCCACTGCCATATTGTACAGTTTATTGTACAGCGTATTATACCACATATTGTACTGTGTAATATCGCATTGCTCATGTAGCACTTAGACTTAGACTTGGACCAGCACTCTGAGTACCACAATCTATCTAGGTTCCACAGGGGTAGCTTAATGAAGGATGAGGGAGTTAATTAACTGATTTATTACAGAGAACACACAATAAACAATCTAAACATCAATGGAGTTTTGATTTATTTCCGATAAAGAAATAAAAGAAAAGAAAAAAAAATTAGTTGAAAAGAAAGGACATGAAAAGCTTTCAAATTAAATGAAATGACACAATGTTAAGTAAATACACCAGTTTGGTCGATGTGCTTTTGTTCAGACGAATGCTTCAGTACTTAATTAAGTCAGAGTTCAAAATCAGTTCCTCAATGCAGTATACGAACCAAACAGTCCAACAGTCAGGTTCCAAAGCTCAACCTTGAATTTGATGTAGGTGCGTTGAATAAATGGAATATTCCTACGGTACTGATGAAATAGATTAATCTCCTTATCGGCTGGGTCAACGAATGATTCAGCTGATCAGCTCACACTGTAACAGATCTCGCGGCTGGCTACACCACTTTCATGACCATTACACTCGCCATTTTTAGTTCCGTTTCATATCTCCAAAGAAAAAAAACAATCAGAGAAAGATTAAAATGATCAAAAGTGTAGTTCAGTCGATGTTTCAAGAGAGGTTTTGAATAAGGATTAACTTCTAAATCAAAATAAACGAAAATACAGCACAATTCACGGTTTATGTCAACTCAAAGCTCGATCACGTGCATGTTCAACATTCACTGACTGTGTCAACAAAAGGAAAGGAAAACCAGCTTTCTCTGTAGTAGCTGGGGAGTGCGCTTTACAGGAACCCATAGGTGACTACACCGTTTGGTAAACCCGTTTCTATGGGGGTTACACCCAGTTTTTGTAAGCTATTACAGTGTTGTTATGTTCCTTTTATTCAAAATATTCCTTTTTGGATTCTCACGACGGCTGTACTCACTATCGTGCACTGATGGTTAGAGGGTCTTTTTTGATAGTAATAATGATAGTGAAAGCCAACTTTTTGTATTTTATTAGAGAGATAAATATACATGGTGTGTTGTATAGATCTGTGAAAATTTATGTTGTGTCATCAGCTCTGTGCATTTATATTGTCTTCCTAAGCTCTGTTTTTTTTTTTTTTTATTATTGGGACCTTTTTTAGTTAAAGTTGTAAATCTGAACTGCTTTTTAAAAAGTTTTGGAGAACAGTGCTTGAACAAATTCTTCTAAAAATAACTGAATAAACTACAAAATAAGTGAAACCCCTGCATGTGTTCCTAGTCATAATTCTAAATCCCCGGTCACAAATACACAAATATTTTTACATACAGTATGGATTAAATTAAAGGATTAAAATTTGATTTAGATTAGATTTTTAGACAAATAATAGATTTGTCCACCTGTCAGGTTTTGGAGCTGTATGCATCACCATATAGGGCATAAGAATAGGACGTGTGTTTGGATATATCAGTTTTTTTTTTTTACCACACTTCGTTATTATTGTTCATTTATTTGTTTGCTTGAAATTAAAACTGAATTTAGAAATAGTTCTGAAACAAATCTTTGCACTTAACAAACTAAATTAAATATGTAAGCTAATCGATATCTTCAGTGGAGTGCGTACAACACCGTTTCCTTATCCACGAAAGTAAAGAAGTAAAGAGTAAAAGTAAAGAGGCCGAACGGAGGAGGCTCGTTCTTTATCTTCGCGCAGATGGTCTGTTAAACTGTTTTCTCGCTAGAGAAGCATTCAGTTTTTCCACTTACAAGGTCTGCCATGTAAATAGCAAATGTGCCATGGCCCAACGCAACTGACTTAAAGGGAATGGGAGATGAGACTCTGTTTGGTTTAATGCATGTTATGCTCAAAACACACCCATAACTCATAAAGAGAATAAGCACAACCCTGTTAGACTATGCGCCGGGACGCAAACCATATTTTTCCATCCTTAAAATAGCAAAAGTGGATTCGGACATGCCCTTAAAGCCTCATTCACACTACAAGCGACTCACAGCGGCAAAGCGACAAGCGACCGTTCATTTCAACGGAGAGCAATCGACTTCCGACAACCTCGGTCTACGTGAGTGACATCGACCATTGGCTACCAGGTGGGCATGTCGAGCGATGCGACAAAGTTGAGAATCCTTCAACTTTATGCAAATGAAGAGCGGCTTTCTTGAGCGACAGCCAATAGGAGCACCAGTAGAGCTCACGTGATCCTCTATCAGATCGCTCAGAGGCTGGTTGTATTCGTGCTCACAGACCTGCATTTGCAGCAGGTCACCCAGAACGACAAAGTCGCTGCTAGTCTGAATGAGGCATAATGCTTTTTCGCCACGTGCTGTAGACTTTGAGAGCCCACTTGTATTTACTAGTGGTTTGTGTTGTAGTAGCTTAGAAGCACATTATTATAATTATTTGCATCATCATTAGTTCAGCTTTTGGTAGATTGTGTTGGTCATTATGGAAATGATTGTCTGTGTTGTTTTGGGGGTTTACACCCTAACATAAAAACCCCCTGAAAACCTACATTTAGTCATTCATTTACACAACAATGGCATTTTGAGGGTCTGAAAGTATTTGAAAACAGTTTTTAATGTGCAACTTCAAACAAAAATGTACATTTACAAACAAAAAGACCACTGAGCATGGCTTTTGGATGCCATCCTCAGCCTTCAGAAATGGAATAAGGATTGTGGAATATCAAAAGCAGTGGGAAGCATCCTTGCTGCCTTCAAATATCAATCAGATGAAGGTACGGTATCTCAGGAGAGAGGAAGTGAAGCTAGATTAGAATTCAGCCATGCATTGATGCCATCCTGCCTTAGAATGCATCCGTCAAAGGGAGCATTATTTTTTTTCTTTGGAGTTGACTGAGGCCACTAAAAAAAAGAGCTTTGTCTTGAAAACGTTTTTGCACTTGTGCCCTTTTTGCTCTTTCTTTTTCTTTTATTTGTTTGCAAGGCCTATGCATTATGGATGGTGAATAAATAAAGAAGGTGATATAAGGTCTGTACACTTATGTGCAGATTCTTTTTAGCATTTTGTAGTTATTGTTTGGATCTATTCATCGAATTAACAGGTTTTTTAAATATTGGATATTTAGCACTGTTAATCTTTTCTTTTTTTAAAGTTGCACTTAAGTTGGACACTCTGTTCTGGTTATTTCTGCTTCAGCAGTGTTTGTGTACCTTATAAGTGAATAAAATGCAATGTTTGTCAGATACACTGCTATTTCAGACATTTTCATAAAGCAACTGAAACACCTTAACCCAGCAGGCACACAACGTCATAAGACATTAATATTAGGATAGATTTAGGTCGTGATGTTGAGTGACCAAAATTCAATGTCTAGCCAGCTTGTAAGTACAACATTATTTTGATGTCCAGTAATGACATCAAATGACATTGATATTTGGTTGATTTTAGGTTGTATTGGAAAGTGACCAAGATCAAACGTCGAGCCAACATCTTAAACCAACATCATATTGACGTCAAATACTGACATTTATTAGTCAGGTATGGCAAGCAAAATCCAATGTCTGATAGATGTCATAGTGGTAACGTCCACACAACGTCAAGCTGTAACATCATTAGACGTGTATATATTTCGTTGTTTTTAGGTTGTGTTGGAAAGCGACCAAATCCAAATGTCTTTTCGACGTTGGACACTGACGTCGGTCTGATGTTGGGTTCTGACGTCAACCCGATTTTCATTTCTACCCAAAATGCAATGTCCCCCAACGTTGGGGTACAATGTCAATCTGACATCATGTTCATCCTGTGCCTGCTGGGAAGTAACTGCTTAATACTGTTCACCATCATATAATGTTCACCATCATATTTACAAAATTACTAAGCATAAGAAGAGTTCAGATGCAAAAGCCTTTAGGCACCATCTGAAATGTTCTTGTAAAATGAGCATTTTTCTCAGCCTCCTATGTTTGTATTCAGTTATTCCAGTTTAAAGACATTGAAAAGAAACTATTCTTTGCCATGAAAATTAAAAATTACTGAACCGACACATTGAGTTTTAGAAAAATGCTCATTTAGAAGAAAATTTTAGATGGTGTTTAGGGCTTTTCCATCTTAACTCTTCATGTAATGTTCTAATAATAATAAAATAGGTCTACAGTTGTTGCTTGGCTGTATGTCACATATATTAAAAACCCATATCAAAACCTATATTAAAACATACAGTTGAGGTCAATTTTTCTTTCTTTTTTAAATATTTCCCAAATCATGTTTAACAGAGCAAGGAAATTTTCACGGTATGTCTGAAAATATTTTTTCTTCTGGAGAAAGTCTTATTTGTTTTATTTCAGCTAGAATTAAAGCAGTTTTTAAATTTTTAAAAACAATGTTAAGGTCAAAATTCAAATCAAATCAAATCAAATAAAATTAAATCACTTTTATTGTCACATCATCAGCAGCACGTGTGCAATGATGAGTGAAAAGCTTAGGTGCTGCCTCCAGACAGTGCAAAATACAGACAGTGTAAATACAACGACAGTGCGAAATACAGACAGTGCAAAATACAGACAGTGCAGAATACAGACAGTGCAAAATACAGACAGTGCAGAATACAGACAGTGCAAAATACAGACAGTGCACAAGTGCACAGACACTCACAAAAAAAACAAGACAATGTAAAATTGGCAATGTTGACAGCGATACGTAGGCAGTATTGTTTTAAGTATGGATTTGTAAAAATGCAGTGCATGCTACATCCTGATGGTGTGCAGTGCGGGGTATGGACAAGTTTGTGTGGGGTGTGTTAAGTGTTCATCAGCCTGATAGTCTGAGGGAAGAAACTTTCCTTCAGTCGGCTGGTGCGTGACCGGATGCTGCGGAACCGTCTGCCTGAGGGTAGCAGAGAGAAAAGTCTATGGCTTGGGTGGCTGGAGTCGCTGATGATTCTCTTGGCTTTCCTCATGCACCTCCTGGTATGTCCTGGAGGGAGGGAAGCTCACCTCCTACTACGCGTCCAGCAGTTCGCACGATCCTATGTAGACATTTGCGACTGCTGCTGGTGCTGCAGCCAGTGAGGATGCTCTCCACAGTGCAGGTGTAGAACGAGCGGAGGATGTGGGGGCTCATTCCAACCTCCTGAGACGCCTGAAGATGAAGAGGCGTTGTTGTGCCTTCCTCAGCACTGAATCTGTGTGGGCAGTCCATGTCAGATCCTCAGCGATGTGTACTCCAAGAAACTTGAAAGTGCTGACTCTCTCCACTGGTGTCCCGTTGATGGTGATGGGAGTGTGTTCTTTCTTCTCTCTCCTGAAATCCACCACCAGCTCCTTGGTTTTGCTGATGTTGAGTGAGAGGTGGTTTTCCTGACACCACTGCGTCAGAGCGTGCACCTCCTCTCTGTAGGTCGTCTCATTATTATCGGTGATTAGGCCCACCACCGTTGTGTCATCAGCAAATTTAACGATGACATTGGAGCTGTGATTGGATGTACAGTCATGTGTGTACAGGGAGTACAGGAGTGGGCTGAGAACACAGCCCTGTGGAGCACCAGTGTTGAGGATCAGTGTGGATGAGGGGATGTTGTTCATTCTGACCACCTGGCGTCTGCTTGACAGGAAGTCCAGGATCCAGTTGCACAGAGAGCTGTGTAGGCCTAGAGCCTGGAGCTTCACCACCAGCTTGGCAGGCACTATGGTGTTGAATGCTGAGCTGTAGTCCACAAACAGCATTCTCACATATGTGTTTTTGTTTTCCAGGTGAGACAGAGCAGTGTGCAAGGTGAAAGCAATTGCATCATCGGTGGAGCGGTTGTTTCTGTATGCAAATTGCAGAGGGTCAGTGTTAGCGGGCAGTACAGAGCAGATGTGGTTTTTAATCAGCTTCTCAAAGCACTTGCTGAAGATGGGTGTCAGTGCAACCGGACGCCAGTCATTCAAGCATGTGGTTTTAGCTGATTTCGGTATTGGCACGATAGTAGCTGTCTTAAAGCATGTAGGAACCACAGACCGAGAGAGCGAGAGGTTAAAGATGTCCGTGAAAACCCCCGCTAGCTGGTGTGCGCATGCTTTAAGTACACGTCCAGGGATGCCATCTGGGCCCGTAGCTTTTTGGATGTTCATGCGACGGAAAAATCTCGTTACATCCGCTACAGAAACAGAGAGTGTGCTGGCGAAAATTATTAGCCCTTTTAAGCTATATTTTTTTTCTGATAGTCTACAAAACAAACCATCATTATACAATAACTTGCCTAATTACCCTAACCTGTCTAGTTAACCTAATTAACCTAGTTAAGCCTTTAAATGTCACTTTAAGCTGTATAGAAGTGTCTTGAAAAATATCTAGTAAAATATTATTTACTGTCATCATGACAAAGATAAAAGAATTCAGTTATTAGAAATGAGTTATTAAAACTATTATGTTTAGAAATGTGTTGAAAAAAATCTTCTCTCCGTTAAAAAAAATTGGGGGAAAAATAAACAGGGGGGCTAATAATTCTGACTTCAACTGTATATGTTTATATAGGTTATTTCCATGTGGGGTAAACTTTCCGATGTTTTAATATGGATGAGCAACTTCTGAAAAATACCTGAAAACACTAGTTCCCCTTCGGGAGGGGAACTTCAATGCTATGTGGAAAAACTTCCACTATGGGGATTTCGTCAGAATCCAATCATCTGAAAGAGTATAAAAACGGGCCAATGAAATGCCAATGAGTTGGCGGCGTCAGCGTGCACAGCTGTCTTGAATGACAATCAGCCTGGCATAAAAGGCTAGCATGTGCTCAGCAACGACATCCTTTTCGCTTTCAGAGCCTTTCACGAGCTTCTGAGAGAGTCTATGAGGGTATCTCCAACCTGTGTCTACAGAGAGAGATCGAGAAGCAGCTTCTCCCGGTCCAGAGCGCGTATACGCAGTGGCAGATGGTCGAGCTGGGTTGTTCTCCCTTGCCTGGCGTCCTTTGGGTCCGGTCCTCCAAGAGCGGTATGTATATAGGAAGCAAGTTTCCTAAAAGAGCAACACGGTTGTGCAGCGCGTCTTTTTCAAGACGTCGCTCCGACCGTGCGTTTCTGGTTGCGGTGGTTTCCTGTCCCCGGATGATGGGCACGAGCACTGCGTTTCATGTCTGGGGGTCCAGCATGTTGATGCGGTGCTCGCGGGCAGTGCATGCCATCATTGTGATGTCATGTCTGCTGCGCAGTTAAGATCGCGGCTCGCTCTTGCAAAAGAGCGACCCACCCCAGTTGTCCCCCGCACTGCGGTTGGCACTCGGGCAGATCTGAGGGTTTCAGTGGGAGTAAATCCGCCGCCCTCGGGCTCGCGGACCTCTCACTCCTCCACGCGCTCCATCCAAGCTTCAGGTGAGAGAAGCGCTCCATCCTCGGGTGGTCGCCCTCTCACTTGATGACACCGAGGATCAGATGTCCATCGCTGCATCGGAGGATGGGCTGTCATTGTCTGATGAGGATGCGAACCCGCTCGCTCCCTCCCTCCGGGGTGGAGAGCACGGTGTTGGCATCTAAAAAGCAGACATGATGGCCGTGCTTTCCCGGGCTGTTTCGGCCGTGGGTCTGGTGATGGTTTATCCCCCAGCCCCGCGGCCGGACCGACTAGATGGGTGTTATGTGGAGGATATAAGAAGGCAAGACCTTCTAAGCCTTCCGTCCCCTTCTTCCCGGAAAGTGCGCAGTAAGCTCACGCAGTCTTGGAGGGCACTTTTTTCTGCCCGATCTGCGTGCGCTTTCATCCTCACCATCCTTGGAGGGTTGGTTGTTATTGTCTGATGAGGATTCGAACCTGCTCTTTTCCTCCGGGATGATGGGCGTGGCGTCGAATCCAGAAGCAGACTTTGCAGCCGTGCTTCCCAGGCTGTTTCGGCCGTGGGTCTGGAGATGGTTTATCCCCCAGCCCCGCGGACGGACCGACTAGAGGGGTGTGATGTGGAGGAGATAAAGAAGGCAAGACCTTCTAAGCCTCCACGTCCCCTTCTTCCTGGATGTGCACAGGAAGCCCACGCAGTGCGCTGCGTGCGCCTCCGCCCTCACCATGCATGCTACGGCCACCTACCAGCGCTCCCTAGCGCAGGCGCTGGCCCAGCTGCGCGGGGATGGTTCCGACCCAGGACTGAGCATGAGCTCCGCACAGCAATCGACTGAAGTCGGCTGTGTGTGCCCCAGGGAAGGACGATGGTCACATTAGTGGCCCAGGAACGCCACCACGGGCTAAACCTGGTGATCTGCGTGATGCTGACAAAGTTCGCTTTCTTAGCTCACCCATATCCCAGGCTGGCCTGTTCGGCGACACCGTCAGTGAATTCGCCCAGGAATTCACGCCGGTGAGCGAGCAGTCGGAGGCGATGGGTAATACCATCTCTCGGCGGGATCGTAAAACCGCTCCTCCCCGCCGAGCCATCCACATCCACTGCTTCACGCCGAGAGCGCCCGCCTGCGGCTTTGCTCAGTCGCCCCTGCCTGCGCCTCTGGCCAAGCGGCTGCGCCGAGCATCTCGCAGGCAACCAGCGCTCCCCGCCCCAGGGCGCCGCTAAGTTCGGTAAACGAACCGCGAAGCGTCCCTGAGACGGGCCATCTGGAGAGGAGGAAATTTGCTCTTTCCCCGCTGGAGGGCGGGGCTCTTCTTCTAAACAGCGTTAAAAAACGCTATCAAAACCTCAGAGAAAGAGCATTTTTTCCCTTCCCCGGATGTGACAGCCCGAACACTGCCAGTCTGGGACGCTATGCTTTCCAGCTCGCAGGATCGGTGCACTTCGCCAGTGGCTCGCGGAGCGAGAGAGAACGGTCTCCTTTCTCTCCCCCTCCCAGCCCCACCTCCGGAGTACGGGTGCGAGACAAGAGTGAAGCTCTTGCCTCCTGCTCTCCTGTGGGACCCCAGTGCTTCCCGGTTGAGCCCACCCACTCCGCGCTGCCCCACCGCTGGTACGTCAGCGATCGTGCGGACGAAGCCACTTGCGAGGGCTCTGCCTGCCTGGTTAGCGCGGGCCAGCCCATCGCAATGGCTCATCCGCGCGATCAGACTCGGCTACGCGATTCAGTTCGCGAAACGGCCTCCCAAGTTCACGGGTGTGTATTTCACCAGGGTCAGCCCTGCGTCCGCCCCTGTCTTGCGAGAGGAGATTGCTGTCCTCCTGGCGAAGGATGCAATCGAACCGGTCCCTCCAGCCGGGATGGAGAGCGGGTTTACAGCCCGCACTTCATCGTACCCAAAAAGAGCGGTGGGCTACGGCCAATCCTCGGTCTGCGCGTTTTGAACCGCTGGCTTCACAAGCTGCCGTTCAGAATGCTTACGCAGAAGCGCACCCTCCGGAGCGTTCGTCCTCGGGATTGGTCTGCAGCAGTAGACCTGAAGGACGCGTACTTTCATGTCTCCATACTTCCACGCCACCGTCAGTTTCCTGCGGTTTGCGTCTGAAGTCGAGCCTGGCGGTACAAGTCCTCCCCTTTTGGCTCTCTCTGTCTCCGCGGGTTTTCACCAAGCTCGCGGAGGGTGCCCCAGCTTCGGCTTGCGGGCATCCGCATACTCAATAATCTCAAGCGACTGGCTGATTTCAGCGCGCTCGCGGGATTAATTGATTACGCACAGAGACAGGGTGTTTTGGCACTTCGACCAATTGGGGTTTCAGGTCAACCGAGAAAAGAGCAGCCTCGCCCCCGTGCAGAGCAACTCTTTTCTCGGGTTGGAGCTGGACTCGATCACCATGACGGCGCGCCTCCCCCGAGAGCGCGCCGGGCTGATGCTGGCCTGTCTGAGAGAGTTCGACAGGAATATGTGGTCCCACTGATATTATTTCAGAGGCTCCTGGAGCATATGACATCCGCAGCCGCGGTCTCGCCGCTCGGATGCTCCATATGAGACCACTTCAGCATTTGCTTCACGATCGGGTCCCTAGACGCGCATGGCACGCGAGCGCGCACCGGGTGACTGTCACTCCGCTGTGTCGCCGCGCCCTCAGCCTCTGGATGGACCCTGTGTTCTACAGGCCCGCGGGCCTCTAGAACAAGCGTCCAGGCATGTCGTTGTTTGACGGATGCTTCCAGTTCGCGCTGGGGGGCTGTGTGTTGCGGGCATGCAGCTGTGGTTCCGTGGTAGGAAGCTGGTTGCATTGGCATCTTAACTGCCTGGAGCTGTTGGCAGTGTATCTCACGCTGCACCGTTTTTTACCGGTGTTAGAAGGGAAACACGTGCTGGTCAGGACGAACAGCATGGTGGCGATGGTGTATATCAACCGCAAGGGAGATATTCGCTGTCGCCGCATGTCTCAGCTCGCTCGCCGTCTGCTCCCCCGGAGTCATACGCGGCGCAATCGCTGCATTCCATTTTTTCCCCGCCGAGCTCAACCGTGCAGCCGCTGCGCTCTCACGGCAGTTCGCCTGGGAGAATGGAGGCTCCACCCCCGACTGTCCAGCTGTTATGGGTGCGTTCTGCGCACTGGCTACACAGCTGGCCCCGGGGCGTGCGTAATACGCATTTCTCCAGTGAGCCTACTCGCACAGATGCTGTGTAAAGTCAGGGAGGACGAGGAACAGGTCTATGCATTGCGCCTCTCAGGCCCAATCAAACCTGTATTCTAGCTCTCTCCTCGTGATGGCCCCTCCCTGGCATGTCCCCTGGAAGAAACTTCTTCTTTGGGGACAGGCACCGTTTGGCACCCGCGCCTAGTTCTATGGACATCACGTGTGTCCCATAGATGGAGCGCGGAGGACTTAGGTGACCTACCGTTAGGTGGTTAACACCATCACTCAGGCCTAGAGCACCCTCTATGAGGCATGCCTATGCCCTGATGTGGAGTCTATTTGCTGTGTGGTGTACTTCTCTCCGAGAAGGAAACCCCAAACATGCCAGATCAGTGTGATGCTATCCTCCTTCAGTTGGCTGGAGCCAAGGCTGTCCCCTCCGCACTGAGGGGTTGGCGTGGCGATCATCCCCGCTCTGAGGATGCGGCGATGGCGACGCGCTGGGAAAGCATCGCCTCATCATCCAGTCCCCAGAGGCGCGAGACGTGGATATATATCCTGTCCCCTCGCTTACCCATTTGAAGATCTCTCTTAGGAGAGGTCTGCTCGATCACTCGACTCAGTATCTATATGATTTCTGTCCAGGTAGACAGCTCTGCTGGTTGCGTTGGCATCGGTCAAATGGGCGGGTATCTGGAGGCATTTTCGGTCAGCGAAATGTGCCAGCGTTTTGGGCCGGCCCACTCTCACGTTTACCTGAGACCCCGGCCCACCTAGGTGCCCTAGGTTCCTACAGCGCTCGTTTAAACTATGTAGTGAACCTGCAAGCGCTGCCCACGGAGGAGGCAGACCCAGCCCCTTATTGCTGTGTCCTGTTCGCGCTTTGCGTATTATACGGACCGTACTCAGAGCTTAGATCCTCTGAGCAGCTCTTTATCTGTTACGGTGATCGGCAGAAGGGAAGTGCTGTATCTAAACAGAGGTTGGCCCACTGAACAGTGAATGCCATCTCCCTCTAACAGACATTGTAGAGCTGCGGGCTGGGTGACACCTGAACATTTGTGAGATTTATCTTCGAGTGAACTGATTTCCTCACGAGCGGTGAATGAGGAAATTCGGTTAGGTGTTGTAAAACGCTTGCTGCGCCTTTCTCTCTAACACAGAGATACGTGCGCTTTTCTCGCTTTGTCAGTTGAGTTCCCCACTCGGCGAACCCTGCAGAGTTCCTCCGAGGCCCCCAGCATCTGACTCAGCGGAGCAGTCAAATGTTGGCCCATTACGTTGTAGGTATGCCCGCTGGTCATCCCGCGTTCTGGGTATAGGTGCCTGCTATGTGCGATCCCCGCTGGCGATCCCATACGCTCACTCAGCCACGATGTAGTCCCCCCTCCTAGGCGGGCTCGTGTCTTCCCTCCCCGCTAACCACCTCTTCGTATGTGCACTCCCCCTTCTCAGGGCTAGTCCATACGCTATTTGCCACCAGGTCTCCCCCTCCGGGCAGCAGGTGGCCTCCGCAGCGTCCTCCCTATCGGGACTGAACGCTTTCCCAACGTACTGTCGTATTTAAAAATTCCTAGAAACTAACTAGGTGTATTTTTACGACTCCCCGAAAAATATATCTAAACCAGAAAAGGTAAGTAAGGTAAGTAAGGGCCAGGGGACACGTTGGAGGACTGTGTCTCCAGCGATGCAGGTGCGCTCGTACTGCTGCGTGGTGCGCCCCTCACTGGAGACATGGTAAGGTTCTTTCGTTGTGGCGCTTTCCATAAATTTCCCCATAGTGGAAGTTTTTCCACATAGCATTGAAGTTCCCCTCCCGAAGGGGAACGCTCTGGTTACTAAAGTAACCCTCGTTCCCCGAGGGGGGGAACGGAAATGCTATGTTCCTTCGCCACAACGATTGTCCCTTAGCTGTTGAGTGTGAAAGCCTCTTCAGCTAGAAAAGGATGTCGTTGCTGAGCACATGCTAGCCTTTTATGCCAGGCTGATTGTCATTCAAGACAGCTGTGCACGCTGACGCCGCCAACTCATTGGCATTTCATTGGCCCGTTTTTATACTCTTTCAGATGATTGGATTCTGACGAAATCCCCATAGTGGAAGTTTTTCCACATAGCATTTCCGTTCCCCCCCTCGGGGAACGAGGGTTACTTTAGTAACCAGAGCGTTTTTGTACCATAATATACAGCACCTACACAGACCATTTATCACTTTAAACTATTAAAGATGATAATAAAAGCCCCTTTTTTTACTTTTAAAGGTTAAAAGTTGTTGGGAGAAGGCCAAGGTCTCATTGCAACTCAATAGCATAAATAAAATGGGGAAAAATAAAAACATAAATCACAAAATGAAAACGGAAAACTGGTGTTGCGTAGTGACCATTTCTTTAAGCTTCCAAAAGCACATACATCCATTGTCAAACTAACCTATATGCCACTAGAGGTTAACACGTGTCTTATGAATAGGATTGATGTGTTTTTGTAACAAAAATGGTAATTTTTTTCAAATTATAAACTCAAATCACTGACTTCCTGTGGCAGCCAGATGCTCATTCTCAACAACTTCTTGGCTGACCTCTGACTCGATGTATGACGTGTGAGGTAAAATGCATTCGCATTGGAAGTTCTGTGAATAAATGTGTCTTGCAGGAATTTAAAGATGATTTTCTCAGTCACAAGATGGCGGCAGTCAAAAACAGCGGTGTGAGGGACAAGCAACTAAATAGACGTATTCACTGACGAAAAAGATGAAGTACCCTAATGAACCTGTATTATAGATTCAGCGTTTGCCCAAACATACTTTGGAATGTACCAACTGACCAATAAGAATCTAGACAGCCATGTAATGATGTTTAATAATAGTTAGTAAGGTAGTAGTTGGGTTTAGGTATTGGGTAGGACTAGGAATATAGAATAAAATCATCCAGTTAATAGTGAGAATTGGAACTTCAACTAAAGTGTTACCAAAAAAGTATGAAGACATTTATCTCAATCCGCAAAATATCCCAGAAAGCATTTTTTTTTTTATACTTTATTTATAGAATGTTTTTTATATAAAGTTGCACAAAAAAAAAAAAAAAAAACATGCAGTCAACAAAAAACAAAAAACAAATAGACAAACAAACATCCCCAACACTAATTTCCCTCTTGTGGCTTTAACAGAAGAAACACATGTTCTAACAATCTGCAAACATTTAGGTCCTCAAGCGTCACACAAATGCACAGCAAGTGTACGTATAGGGTGCATACACAACTTCAATACAGTAATAATAAGCAAACAAATAAATAAACAAATAAATAAATAAATGTAAAAAAAAAAAAAAAAAAGTAAAATACAAAAAGATATACAATTCACATAGAAAGTGAACCATCCAGTGTATAATAGAAGGAAGGCTCTGTATACCCCCATCACAAGCACGCCCACTGTAAAAGGCATTACAAGGTAACAGTGAGATAAAAGAGCAATGATAAAAAAACTAAATTTAATCATTTTTTGTTTTTAAAAGATGTCTACTAGAGGTCTAAACTTTACTAAAACAAGACTAAATTTAGGCCAAAATTAGACAGTCATCAAATAAACAGAAATGAATGACTACACATATAAAGTCAGTTTAACCTCTTAGGGCTTGAGTGTCCACATACATGGACAGCACATTTTTAGCTCTTAAGTGGCGATTTAAAATACTTTGAATGTTTTATATTTTGTCACAGACATGCAGTGTCATCCTGCAACTGTTTTGCAGCATATGAAATGTCCCAAACCCTATTTTTAACTGTCCAAAATGGGAAAAAAAATGTGTTTTTACTCTCTGATAGTTAAAGCAAGTTAAAAAAAAAATCTATGTTATATATGCATTAAAAACAGTCAGGAAAAAGTGTTTTATGTAAATTGGGACCACAAGTCGACATATATGGACATAATTTTTCTCTAAAAGTACATCATATCAAAAGATGATACTTAGATTTTTATTCTAATTAGGTTCCAATAAGCCCAAATAGCAAAGAGAAATAAAAAATGCATGTAAAAAAAAACGCCTTGGGCCTTAAGAGGTTAATCTGACTTTTTGAAGACGAATCTAGTTTTGGGCTATTCTTAGATGTCTATTAGCAGGGGAAATTTTAGGATTTTCATTTTAGGGGGGCTCAGCTTCTTATGAGACAAAAAAAAATCTAATAATAAAAAAATATATTAAACTATTAAAATTATTACTTATTATATATATATATATATATATATATATATATATATATATATATATATATATATATATATATATAATAGGTAATAATTTTAATAGTAATACACTTAAAATTGTTTGACTAATATGGTATAGTGTTGTATGCTAAACTAGCAGTATTCTAGTTAAAAATAAAACTGCCACTTTTCTAATTAAATGGCATACATATAAAATATAAATTTTTAACTAATTCACATATTTCACGAACTGAATCATAATATCAAAATAGGAACTATTTTTAATACTAGACAACAGATGATGTTTCTATCTCTGTCAGTGACTCTGACAGTTAAAATGAGTACATTCGCTCACTGGTTCTGTCACTGTGTTTAATCCTTTCTGTGCATGACTGTTTAATAGATAATGCCACATGCACTGTAATGTGTTTTATAATGGTAGTTCATTTTAAAATAAAAATAGCAAAACTTTATAGGAAACAGCTGGGATTATGAGGTGAGCACTGAGGAAACAGTAGATTGGAAACCCGATTGCTCCTATATGACATTGGGGTACAAGTGATACAAGTGTATTCATAGCAAAGAACTAAAATAAGCATATTTTATAACAATTTATCAATAAACACACACCTCGTTCTCTTGCTCTGCACAGCTGTGGTCTTCTGATCAAATGAAAAACGAAAGTCGGGGAGGAGCCGAATTCTGCCGCCATTTTCGTATCAAATTTAAAGGGGACAGAGACGATAATTTGGTCTACAGTTTATGAACTAACGTTTTAGGGGGGCTGAGCAGAAATATGTAGTCCCCCTAAAATAGGCCTAGCGACGCCCATGTATATTAGATTTTCACTGATAGCCCAAGTTTAGCCTTGTTTTAGCCAAGCTGTCTATGTTTAGATGTCTATTAGATTTCTATTAAACACAAATTGTTTGCTGGATACTTTGCTTGTCTATGTTAAATATACGCATTTCCATGGTTCTAAACATGCTTTCCAGCCAAACAACACACCCACCTCGGTCTCATTCACAGTTTATTGTGTTTGACATTTAAATTGGTTGGCCTCATAGATTTGTAGGCACAGCTCACCATCAATGAAGATCAATCATGTCATCTTGCATTTCCAATAGAAGATAATTACATGCCATTTTTTTTCAGTGAAATAGCTATTATACACACTATGAAGTCTACACAGTCATTTGCTTTCTCAACAGCAAATGGAAGTGGTGTTGGGGCCAAAGCTGCTCCGTGGGCGTCTTGGTCGTGATCCGCATACTTCTCGTTGTTTTGGGCTCTCTCCCATGTTTGTGTCCCACTAGATTGCATCAAGTATTGTATTGTTTGCCTCTGTGTGTCTTTCATCCCCTTCTGAGCAACAAAGCCTCTCGCCTTTAGCACAAGGGCACTTGCAGTGCAACCTGCCCACTCCACGCATTCCTGTACTGATCTGTTAAAGAGCAGTAGGAGGTTTGTAGATAATCAGCCCTACAGCCAACAGATGAGCTTCTGTGGACCGGTCACAGTCAACAAACACAAGCTTCTAGATCCATTTATAGAGGCTTCGAGTTTGCTATAAATTGAGACTGAGAGGCCAGGCTTGCTTAGTTGAATATGCTCATAGACAAACAAGGGCATGTACTGAGAGTATGCTCAGTGTGTACTCAGCTCGTGCTAGATGTGGAATATACAGTGACAAACAATTAAAAACATATGTGGAAAATTGTTTTACTTATTGGCTTGTATTCACATTCACTTATTGATCAGTGAAGATAAACAGGATGTCAAACATTGCTTTTTGCAGAAGCTCAAAATGGCTGGTGTTGCATGCAATGACGGACCTTACTGGTTCTTGCATGTTTAGCAATAAACAAAGGCTGCACTATATTGGAAAAATCTGATATTGCGATATTTTATTTGCTGCAATTTATAATGCGATATGAACACAATTTCGGCAGATGATTGAATAGCTCTGTTTGGAATTAAATCATTAATTTAGATTGATTAGAATAATCTGTAACACTTTACAATAACAGTACATGAATAATGATGTGTTAATATGTAAACTAAACCTTACTTTATTATTAACTAATAATTAATAAATGTATGTGCTAATCATAAACTAACTTTAACTACAACATGAGTCACATGAGTTCATGTGTGAATAATGGCTACCTTAATTACTTGTTAGTACATGATTGTTTGTTAATTAATGTATCAATTACCACATTAGTTTATGCTTAATTTAACCATCATGAACTCATGATATGTTAAAGTACAATTATATCATGACTTTACTTGGAGGGGCACATATTTTTGTCACCAAACATATTGAGAAATTGAAAGATAATACCATTACATTCAAGCTAAATATTGCAAAAAAAATATTACAACCTACAATATTTTAACAAAATTTTTCCGTTTTTTTGCTTCTCATGATTTTTCCTCTTTTGAAAATTTTGTATTTAATATTTTTTCTATAACATATAAATTTGGGTGTACTAGTATTTGGACCATTATCGTAAGTTATTTTGTTAGATGAGCTCCAGATTTGGCTTCAGTACTGACTAATCTAATGTACAGTTGAAGTCAGAATTATTGGCCCCCTTTGAATTTGCTTTTCTTTTTTTAATATTTTCCAAATGATGTTTAACAGAGCAAGGAAATTTTCACAATATGTCTGATACTATTTTTTTCTTCTGGAGAAAGTCTTATTTGTTTTATTTTGGCTAGAATAAAAGCAGTTTACATTTTTTTATGAACCATTTTAAGGACAAAATTATTAGCCCCTTTAAGCTAATTTTTTTCCCGACTGTCTACAGAACAAACCATCATTATACAATAACTTGCCTAATTACCCTAACTTGCCTAGTTAACCTAATTAACCTAGTTAAGCCTTTAAATGTCACTTTAAGCTGTATAGAAGTGTCTTGATAAATATCTAGTAAAATATTATTTACTGTCATCCTGTCAAAGATAAAATGAATCAGTTATTAGAAATAAGTTATTTAAACTATTATGTTTAGAAATGTGCTGAAAAAAATTGTCTCTCTGTTAAACAGAAATTGGGGAAAAAAATAAACAGGGAGGCTAATAATTCAGGGGGGCTAATAATTCTGACTTCAACTGTATATGCACAAATATAATATTGTATAGCTTCCTATTAAATATATGAATTTAAAAGATAGATCTGTAAGGGGTGTACTTATATATACATGGTCATACAAGCATTTTTGTTTGGGCTAGCTTTTGCAGATGGACATTGCTTTACAATGCTCTTGATGGCTGAGTGGGGGAGTGTCTTTTGTCTCTTCAGGTGTGAATTATTCATGACCATTGTCACTCACGCATACAGCTGAGATCATCCAAATCAATCTTAATAAATTGTAATTCATTGTAATGTTTTCTTTGAATAAGAGAACATAATCATTTTCACATAATTGGGAAGTAAATATTCTAGCCTACAAGACTGGTTACTCCAAAGTCTTGTTCAGGCACATTCAGTGTGTTTTTTTAACCTTATTTCAGATACATTTTTTTCTCCAAAACTTACTAACCACGCATAATATTTTTTTTTCTAAAAAACGCAAGCATGTACATCAATATTTCTCACATATTATTGTAGCACAGGTTGTGCTGAATAAAAAAAAAACATGTTGGCCAGTACTATGTAATAAGTAGCTGAAATACACACAAATGTCAGGGCATGTCAAAACATCTCAGGGGCCCCAAAATCACCTCAGACCCCTGGGGGTTAACTACAACATGAGTCACATGAGTTCATGTGTGAATAATGGCTACTTTATTATTTGTTAGTACATGATTGTTTGTTAATTAATGTAATAATTACCACATTAGTTTATGCTTAACTTAACCGTCATGAACTCATGATATGTTAAAGTACAATTATACCATGACTTTAATTGAAGGGGCACATCATCAATAACCCACTCTTAAATACTCATGAACTTCTTATGTGCGCCCGTCTTGTGCGTTTACACTGAATAACAGTAGAAAAGTGTTCTGTCAACATCTACAGTTTAAACACAGGAGTTCATGAGTAGTTAAGGATGAGTTAATGAGGATGTACCCCTCCGAGTAAAGTCATGACATAATTATACATTAACAGCTCATGAGTTCATGTTGGTTACATTTATCTTAAACTTAGATTTTAATTATTACACTATTTAACAACATGAACTAACAAGTAATTAAGGTAGCCTTTATTCACAACTCATCAATGTGACTCATGTTGTAGTTAAAGTTTACGATTAGCGCGTGCCTTAACTCATCATTAATTCATAATAATGTTTAGTTTACATATTGATACATCATTATTCATGTACTGTTATTGTAAAGTGTTACATAATCATATTGTAGAGGAGTAAATTAAAGAAATGGCAAGAATAAATAAGATTAAAAGTGAAATAAGTAGTCAGATATTCAGGTACAGTAATACGATACGATATTGTCATGATATTTTGCCCCCGATAGTGATTGATCACGTTATTAGCGATATATCACAAGAAAACCATTCACTACATATCATGATATTTGTAAATGGGAAGAAAATGCATCAAAAAGTTATAAAGATGTATTTATTTTATAAACAGCACATTTCTTAGAATTGCAACATTGATACTTAGCATACATAAGTACACCCCTTACAAATCTATCTTTTAAATTCATAATTTTAATAGGAAGTTATGCAATATTATATTAGTCAGTACTAAAGCCAAATCTTGAGCTTATCTAACAAAATAACTTACGATAACAATCCAAAAACTAGTACCCCCAAATTTATGTTATAGAAAAATATTAAATACAAATTTAAAAAAGTGGAAAAATCAAGAGAAGCAAAGAAATTTAAACATTTAGTTGAAATTTTGTAGGTTGTAATTTATTTTGCAATATTTAGCTTGAATTGAATTGTATTATGTTTCTATTTCTAAATATGTTTGGTGACTAAAATATTATTTTAATAAATATATCTGTTTAAAAAAAGTATGTTTTGTTTAAATGCACCAAAATACATTGCCTATATTCACTGAAATATTCATTTTTAAAACGGGATGTACTTAATTATGCTGACCACTGTATGTTTGATCCGCTTTTATGAGAAGTGCCACCTCATGCATTTCGCTATTTTGTCCTGCTACTATAATTAAATAATCAAATGCTATGTAAATGTAAACACTGTACATTCCTCATTGTTGATCACACTAATAATCCCAACTCCACATTGCAGATGTTGTGATGTGACTATTGCGAAGGTACACATTGCGATATCGATGCTAAAACGATATATTGTGCAGCCTATAATAAACCTTATAATAAACTACATATTGACGATTATATGAATTTGTTTTAGATTATTAGATTTTCAATGGTGTGACAGAAATCTCTCAGATTTTATTACAAATATCATATGTCTTTTATGGCTATAATTTTGGCATTTGGCATTACTTTGTTTGGCTCAAAATGAAACATGATTTTTCTTTTGTGCCAAAAACTAAAAGTAAAGCTCATGTTCTATGAAAACATTTAGTAAATTTCCCATCAGAAATTTATAAAGAGCGGTGACACGTTGGCTCAGTGGTTAGCACTGTCTCCTCACAGCAAGAAGCTTGCTGTTTCGAGTCCCAGCTGGGCCAGTTGGCATTTCTGTGGGGAGTTTACATGTGCTCACCACGTTCACGTAGGTTTTCTCCGGGTGCTCCAGTTTCCCCCATCGTCCAAAGACATGCGCTATAGGTGAATTGAATAAACTAAATTGGTTGTAGTGTGTGAATGAATGTGTATGGATGTTTCCCAGTGCTGGGTTGCAGCTGGGAGGGCATCCGCTGTGTAAAACATATGCTGGATAAGTTGGCTGTTCATTTTGCTGTGGCGACCCCTGATGAATAAAGGGACAAAGCCGAAGGAAAATGAATGAATGAGTGAATTAATAAACATATAAACTCAAAGTTTGATTAGTAATGTGCATTGCTACTTAAGTACTCATTTGTTCAGCTTTAAAGGTGCTGTATGTAAGTTTTTTGACTCTTTTAAAGCATAAAAATACCATAATATGCGTACAGATATTTAAGAAACATGCTAAGTGAACATTCTTGTTTATCTGAAGTCAGATATTTTGCTTTGAAAATGTTTGTTACGTGCCGGAATGCCTGTCTTTGTTTTGGTTCTTTTAACCCGCTCAATGCCACTTTAGCCAATTATATTTTAGCACCCCAGGTTGCCTTGTTGGAAAACAAGTATTTCATTCATTCATACAGAAAGGCTCTCAAAGCATGCGTCTGTGAATAAACTGCAACCTCCAGTGGACAGTAGCAAACTCCAAAATGAGACGCAGACTCAGAGTTCCACATGAGGTTATTAATTAGCAAATTATATAAATAATACAAACGTAAACACTAGGTGAGCAGGTTACATTGTAACCCCAAGTCCTAACAACACACTACTTGATGAGATTTGCAGTGATAAGCAATTTGGCTGTTTGCACCGGATGAAACACGACAGAAATTTAAATACAGCCATTCAGAAGCACAGAATATGCACTCACTCACGAAATGGTAAGGTTTATAATCAATATAATACATATAATATAATATAATATAATATAATATAATATAATATAATATAATATAATATAATATAATATAATACATATTAAACCTTTAACATTATTAAATGTAGATGCTGAATCACATATGTGTTGGTTTGCATTATTTCACAGTTCAAAAGTTCAATTTCAAGTGGTTTATTTTATTTTCAAGATCTGAGGTGAACTATCTGCTGCTGCTTTCATTAGAATGGCAATAAGTGCCATGTGAAATGGTATTCAAACTCACAGTGTTAGCATTTAACACTGGATAAAGCACATGAGGTTTACCTAAATTAATTGTCAGTTTTCTGTTGTTCACCTGTGAGAAAAAGAAGCTGTTACTAATACAGTACAGTATATCAATTCGAGGTGTTGGTTAGAACAAAAACTCCTTTTAATATGGAAAATATTCCTTCTATCGCGTGTAGTTGCTTTTATATAGAACATGATTTAAATCAGCCTTTAGGCACGATCGTCAAACTCGCTCCTGTTGGTCCTCAATCTGGCAAACTGCGCTTGCGTTTGTTTTGATCCAGAAATGCTATACCTAGTTCAACCACTGGATGTCAAACTTACATACTGCACCTTTAAAGGTGACTTTCTCAATATTTAGATTTTTTTGAACCCTCCGTATTTACAAATAGTTGTCCATGCTAACAAACCATACAATGGAAATCTTATTCATTCAGCTTTCAGATTATGTATAAAAAATAAAAAAATGTTATGTCAAATGTAAAATATTTGGTCCAGGGTCACATTTGTGATCTGAGTTGGACATGGTGGTTTAGTATAGAGGTGAACTAAACAGTTAATGTAATTTTTATCACTGTTATACTAATATATACTTACTTACTTTCACCCAGGACCATTTATATCAAAGTTGATATTTAGCCGCACCATGTTGGTGGTTCGTAACATCTCATTTTTTCGTTAGCCCAACGCTAAACCCCCAACCTGGAGGACCAGGACATAAACATATACTGTACACTACAGACAATTTAGCTACGCAGTTCACCTATAGCACATATCTTTGGACTGTGAGGGAAACCAGAGCACAAAAAGACAAGGAGAACATGCAAACTCCACACAGAAATGCCAACTGGCCCAGCCGGTGCTCGAAACAGCGACCTTCTGGCTGTGAGGCCATAAATATTTATATTTTTTATTATTTATTTCCTAGGATCTCCTTAATAAAATATTTTCTTATAATGATGAATAGATGAGCATTCTTTAAACTGCACTGTGGTAAAGAAATCACAAAGCTAAAGTTATTTACATTTAAACACGTTCAATGCATTTACATTTTTCAGCGCATCCTAGTTTAGATTTCCTATTTGAAATCACATGCCATCATTTTTAAATTACTGCGCGTCTATATTTGATTGTATATGACATTGACTGGATGTGTTATTTCTGCCTTTTATTTCCTGAGCTATTTCGCATGTATGCCTCATTATTTTAGCCTGGATCTCTAGCTTGAATGAATTTCCTCTTCTAATGACCTCGTGGCAAACATCTCGAGGACAAAGAAAATTGCAGCTGCACATCTGGGCGATCACAGCAAGGGAAAACCTTCATTTATATGATCAAAAATGTCAGTTTTGTGACATTTCAGTGAAGCAACAACAACAAAAAGAGACATTTTTTGAAAAAAGTGAATGAATAAATAATAAAAGCAGAATATTTTACTATGGAACACTGTGGCCTTTGTTCGCTGGCCATACTTGCATCACAAACAACTGTCAATTGTTTGACAAAAGGCAGCAAAAAACAGCACACCAAAGCCAACAACATTTTTACTCTCGACAGAGACAGATTTGCCCATGTGTTCATAACGTTTTCTCTGAAAAGAATCATGCTGAGTATCACACACAGCGGTTGGTTAATGAATCGCAAAGTCACTGGAAATTAATTTGCAGATATTTCAAGACTTGGAGGGAACAGAGCAAGCGGGGCGAATGCAGATTGCACCGTTTATCTGGGATACAAATTACAGCACCTACTTCAAGAAATCAATCCAAGAACTAGTTCGGCATCTCAAGGCCAAAATTTATCAATGAAATAAACGAAGGCATGTAGCGTGACATCATCAACGTCTTGATCATCTTGCATGAATGAATGAAACATGGAGACGTTTGTCTGCAGATGACAATTTCAAACTCTTACATGTTTGCAATGCACCATATGTGATTCCTCAACGTAAACTATTTGTATAATGAACATGAGTCACCACAACAATGGCTGGATTGTGCCAAAGCCGTTCTTCGCTGCGCTCTGCTTCTTTCTCATAGACAGGCCTTGTTGTGCTGGGCTCAAGTCGGGGCAGATGTGGACTAGAACAATAGCAGCTCCTTTTATCAGAGAGCAGGGTAGTGACACCCTCCGCGGGCACACAGAGCTCGAAAGAATGCCTGGCACCGGCCCAGTATCACTGACGCTATTGCAGGCCCACCTCATCTCCCGTGATGCCATGCAACGGAGGGGACGACACCTTCAAAGGCCAGCCCTTCGTCCTTAGAAGCGCCGAAGACTATCGAGAAGGTTTGCAGAACGTCTCCAGAGCGGACTTTGGATTGAGCGGAGAAGGACATTCGTAGGCCGTCCAGACTGTAGACCACCGAACAGATCAACACCTAGAATGGCCACTGCAAGCACCTCTGGACAAAACCCCTTCGGGCTGGGCAGGAAGAAGAAGGCCCCGGGTGTCCTGGATCAAATCAGCAGGTTCTTCGGAGGAGACAAGAAGAGAAAGGGAAAGGTGAGTCTCTCTTTTTTTTTTAGGTGTTTTCCAAACGTTGGTATGGTCAACGACAACTTCTTGTTTCAAATTATTTGGAGAAAGTATACAGTATATTCTGTATGGTTTAGGACTCAGTGATGATTGCATTTGTGTTGCATTTATGGAGATGCAGTTTATAGGCACAGAGCTCTATTTATTGAGCATGAAGTTGAAATTCAAATGCACTGCAAATAGGCTGGCTGTTCTGATACGGTTTCAATTTACAATGACTTGCATCACAAAATAAAAATAGCATTTTTTACATATTGGTTGATATGCAAGACTATATTCTGCAATATGCATGCATTTCATTATACAGTTGAAGTCAGAATTATTAAATCCTTTGAATTATTAGCCCCCCTGTTTATGTTTTTCCCTAATTCTTGTTTAACAGAGAAATTTTTTTTCAACACATTTCTAAACATAATAGTTTTAATGACACATTTCTAATTGATTTATTTTATCTTCGCCATGATGACAGTAATATTTGACTAGATATTGTTCAAGACACTTCTATACAGCTTAACATTGACATTGACATTTAAAGGCTTAACTAAGTTAATTTGGTTAACTAGGCATGTTAGGGTAATTAGGCAAGTTATTGTATAACGATGGTTTGTTCTGTAGACTATCGAAAAAAATATATAGCTTAAAGAGGCTAATACTTTTGACCTTAAAATGGCTTTTAAACAATTAAAAACTACTTTTATTCTAGCCGAAAAAAAAACAAATAAGACTTTCTCCAGAATAAAAAATATTATCAGACATACTGTGAAAATGTCATTGCTCTGTAAACATCATTTGGGAAATATTTAAAAAAGAAAAAAAAAATCAAAGGGGGTGTAATAATTCTGATTTCAACTGTATAAGTTATTAAATGTAAATAAATAAATATTACATATTAATATATTAAGTCTTATTGCTTTATGTGTATTTACATCAAATGCATATATACAGTTTTATGTGGAATCCACTAATTAAATATATACATTTTCACTCATACATATATATTTATTTGTATTTGCATTTGATGTAAATAAACATAAAGCAATAAGACTTAATATATTAATATGTAATATTTATTTATTTACATTTAATAACTTATACAGTTGAAATCAGAATTATTACACCCCCTTTGATTTTTTTTTCTTTTTTAAATATTTCCCAAATGATGTTTACAGTATGTATCATAATTTATGTTATAAATTTTTCAGACTTCAAATTTCAAGTCATATTACAATATGAGAATACTTTCAAGGTCATTTAATCATTTTAAATCATTTAAATTATTTTTTAAATGAAATTGCTAAATAAAAAAGGTATTCCTTCAGTTTCAGTGATCCCTAACATTTACGAGAATACACATTTGGCTTCTTTAGAAGCTATTGATCACAGCAAATTGACTCAAATGTAAAAACCAATGAATTCCCACAGCATTTAGAAGCTTTAGATGAAGCTGTTGGTTGTGCAGTGAGTGACGCTATCATTTCAGTTTGCTATTGTGCGAGTGCAGAGTGACCTCCTATAGGTTGCAATTCATGTGATGCATGCTTATTTTAATGTTTAAGCATGTCAATGTATTTACAAAGGTAAATTAAAGTTAGCGTGATATTTAAATTTCCTGTTTTTACTCATCTCCATTTGTTTATGACCTGATTTTTGTAAATTGTTAATGAAATTTGTGACAATTGAACATTCAATCCAAGAAGTTGTCGTCTGAATATATGTAGCAACTTGACTCGGACATTTCTCTTTCGTTCATTTGAAGGGTTCATTTCGTGGTCATCTATCCTCCTCTCCACAGAGACCCCACCACTCTTCCACCCGCCGTCGTGGAGACGTCAACCCTGTCGTGCATTTCTTCAGGAGCTTTGTAAGTATCCACGTCTCCTGGCATGGCTTCTTTACAAGTTCCAAACTTCAAAGAGTGATGCGAAACCAACAATAGTGAGGCCTGAAAAGAAATCAATTCGTCACAAGACTCGAGAATGATATTTTCACACCTCACTGTGTCCTCCAAACTGTTTGTTACTGCTTTCAAAGCACCAGACAGCAAGAAAACATTACCTCAGCCAACGTATCCAGTCGAAGTAAGAGCATATTTATTTGAAAAGCTTGAGTCAAATATCAATAAGGCAAGCAAAACATAAGGTTTCTTTCGTCCTAGACATGCCACATAGTGTCTAGCCAAGTTTACAGGCCAAGTTTGTCGTCATGTTCAACATGCAGCCCGTGTTTTCTTTGCTACAACAGTCCAGACTTGTTTATCTGTCAGACAGTCAACATTACACACACACTTACATCACTAATGTTAGATCTTCTGCTATGTAGAAAAGAATGAGTCACTCTTTGAAAGTTAGAGTTTGGCATGAAAATAAATTAATATGTATATCTTGTACATTGTAAATATTGTCTGTATTCAATAGCTCATGATGATTCAAATGTTTTTTAACAGAACATTTACATGTTGCATTGGATTTTGAATCTTGATCCCACAATTTTTAATGCTGAAAACTAAACTTTGCAATTTGAAGTGGATTTATTGGCATTTTAGCAGTCCTAAATAATATTTTATATAAAGAATTCAGAGAATTAGAAACAAATCTAACAGGAAAAATACTTTGTATTGTACTGTATATTACATCAGTGTTTCTCAACTACATTCCTGGAGGACTTCCAACACTGCATGTTTTGGATGTCTCATTTGTCTGTCAAACCTGTTACAGGTCTCTCAGTCTCTGCTAATGAGCTGATGATCTGAATCAGGTGTGTTTGGTTAAGGAGACATGGAAAATGTGCAGAACTTCCAGGAACGTGGTTGAGAAACACGGTATTACATGACCCACCTAGACAATATGTTGTTTAAAACTACTGAAAATATCCATAAAATAATTTTGTTGAAGGGATAGTTCACTCAAAATGAAAATTCTATCGTTAATTATTCATGCTACATCTTGATCCAATCTTGTTTCAGTTTTTGTATTTTGTTGATGACAAAAGAAGATATTTTGAAGAATGTTGAAAACCGGTAACCTGTACTTCGTAGTATACTTATCCCTCGTTATTTGCAGGAGTTACGTTCTAAAAATAGCTTGCAATAGGTGAAAATCCACAAAGTGTTCCGCTTTATTTTTTACAATTATTATAGATGTTTTAAAGTTGTAAAACCCCTCACTACACTATTTTCTCAGCTAGGCATTAACATTTTCACACTTTTCTCTTGTTTAATACACTCGTGTAATTTTTACCTTGCTTTAGCATGTCCAGAACTTTTTGTGCAATGGTTAGCATCTTCCTCTGCCTTTTGGCTGCTACCGAGGGTGCCTTTGATGGTGCAGAATGTTTCGTTGACATTATGTGGTTTGTTGGGGGGGGGAAACTTGCTAACATATAGTACAGCACATCAGAATCACACTGCTAATGATTGAAGATTTATGTCAATTTGGCAAGCTAAATGCATTTATGCTGTACAGGAAACACGACATGGAGAAGATTGATTGACAATAGCTTACAGCCAATCTGGACGCAGAACACAATGTGCTGTAATAAAAAAGCGTCAAATTGCACTAAAAAAAACCTCAAGACTGCGAAAGGTGCATTTAATGGCGAGGGACCACTGTACTTCATATTTTTGGATGCTGATGGCTACCAGTTTCAAGTATTCTTTAAGGGGCCATGACACCCCCCTCTTTCAAAAAATGCTCAGAGATGGGCGTGGAGCTCTGCGAGCAGAGGGAGGTGTGGGTGTGGCCAGCAGAGCAAGGGAAAAAAAGGGCTTTTCTCAGTTGGCTTACCAGCTCAAGATAAAAAAAAAATACAATACAAAATGTGAGAAGATGCATGATTTTATAGTTTTTCAAAGTTAAAATGCAAAGAAATAAACATTAAGTAATTTAATGCTGTGACATCTATGATAGACTATTCAAAATTTCATATAATATCTAACTACAATTTGTTATATCCTTATAAAGATATTCATGTTTATATAAACACTAAATGAGTAGGACTTCTCTCCTTCTCAATCCTTGGGTCTGAATGCAGGTAGATAGCAGTAAAGCAGGTCTCTTTCCCTAGTTATTCCAACCATTAGTCCTGCTGGTAATCCAAAGGATTTTAAACTTAGGCGAACACAGTAGCACGGATATAGGCGTTGTGTCTGAATGGTAACGAACTCAACTGATAAAAGACAAAGTCCGCCATTCTCCAATTCTCTTACAGCTCTCCCAAAAAAAATGCCGGCTGCAAAGAAATAGGTTGGCTGTATCGGTGGCACTGACAGCATCACGGAGAAAACCGAGCAACAAACTCTGTGGATCATAAAAACAAACACATACAGTTGGTCAGAATTATTAGCCCCCCTTTGAATTTTTTTTTCTTTTTTAAATATTTCCCAAATTATGTTTAATAGAGTAAGGAAATGTTCACAGTTTGTCTGATAATATTTTTTTTCCTCTGGAGAAAGACTTATTTGTTTTATTCTGGCTAAAATAAAAGCAGTTTTAAATTTTTTTAAAGCATTTTAAGGTCAAAATTTTTAGCCCTTTTAAGCTATATTTTTGTTAGTCTACAGAACAGACCATTGTTATACAATAACTTGCCTAATTACCCTAACCTGCCTAGTTAACCTAATTAATCTAGTTAAGCCTTTAAATGTCACTTTAAGCTGTATAGAAGTGTCTTGAAAAATATCTAGTAAAATATTATTTACTGTCATCATGGCAAAGATAAAAGAAATCAGTTATTAGAAATGAGTTATTAAAACTAATATGTTTAGAAATGTGTTGAAAAAGATCTTTTCTCCGTTTAACAGAAATTGTAGAAAAAAATAAACAGGGGGGCTAATAATTGGCGGGTCTTTGGTGTGTCATCGAAATGCACCATAGACGGAAAGCACTGTAGTCATGAATAATTAAGAAGCAGGATCTTCTCATAGGATAAGAAAACTCAGCTACATTCTAAAACCCAAAAAGTTAAGGTAACTCAATCCTTTTGTGGAAACCTGTTGCAACAAACCATTTAAGTTCAAAAACTAATTCTAATGAGTACTCTGAACTTAATCCATTTGAGTAAATGAAGCAATTTGAGCACAGTAAAACCCAATAAATGAAGAGAACTCAAACCAACTGAGTACAGTTAAACGCAATAAGTTAAGGTAACTCAAACCGTTTGAGGAAACCGATTGCTACAAACCATTTGAGTTAAAAACTAATCTATACGAGTATTGTGAACTTACTCCATTTAAGGTGAAGTAATGAGGTATTTAATTAACTCATTACCTTCAACACTGACTTCAACACTCTTTTCAAATGAGTAGAATTAACTTTCAGTAATTTTTGAGTTAACTACACTCATTTCATTTCATAAAGTTGATTGTTGGGTTTTACAGTATATGAATAATAATGAGAAACCAGCTGAAAGGGCATCCGCTGCGTAAAACATATGTTGGATAAGTTAGCGGTTCATTCCGCTGTGGCGACCCCAGATTAATAAAGGGAATAAGCCAAAAAGAAAATTAATCAATGAATGAAGAAACATTTTAAGGGGCGACACGGTGGCTCAGTGGTTAGCACTGTCACTTTACAGCAAGCAGGTCACTGGTTTGAGCCCTGGCTTGGCCAGTTGGTGTTTCTGTGTGGAGTTTGCATGCTCTCCCCATGCAAGTGCTCCAGTTTCCCCCACAGTCCAAAGACATGTGGTATAAGTGGATTGAATATGCTAAATTGGCCGTAGTGTATGTGTGAATGAGAGTGTATGGGTGTTACCCAGTACTGGGTTGCAGCTGGAAGGGCATCCGCTGCGTAAAACATATGCTTGTTAAGTTGGTTGTTCATTCCGCTGTGGCGACCCCTATTGAATAAAGGGACTAAGCCAAAGAAAAATGAGTGAATAAACATTTTATTTCAAGAACTCACACTTAGCTCATGATTTATACATAGCTTGTTTGGCATGCTGTCATGGGAGAGAGCCCTGAGCTCAAGGGATCCTCGGGCCCAGAGCTCCCTTCCTTTCACAGGACGAGAGGAGATTGAGCTCAGGTCAATCTCAAAACTCCCAAGCTGCTGAGGCTAGGGTGAACTTCCTGAGAGTAAGACATTTAGAAAAAGATTTAGGCTTATTTTGTCTATAATATAGAGTATATTTGGACGGTGGGAGGAACCCGGGGAACCCAGGGGAAACTCACATGGACAAGGGGAAAACATGCAAACTCCGCACAGAAATACCAGATGGTCCAGCGAGGACCTGGAGCCATTAGTATTCTTTTGTGAGTCAACACTGCTAGTCACTGGGTCACCGTGCCGCCCATTGTGGATAAAGGTGGAAGAAGGGGAGGAGGGGGGTGTCCTCCAGACGAAGATAGTTGTAGAAAGGAAATGAGGATATACAGTTGAAGTTAGAATTATTAGCCCCCCTTTGATTTTCTTTTTAAAATATTATGTTTAACAGAGCAAGAAAATTTTCACAGTAGGTCCGATAATTTTTTTTTCTTCTGGAGAAATCCTTATTTGTTTTATTTCAGCTAGAATAAAAGCAGTTTTTAATTTTTTAAAAAGCCTTTTAAGGTCAAAATTATTAGCCCCTTTAAGCTATATTTTTTTTTCAATAGTCTACAGCACAAATCATCATTATAAAATAGCTTGCCTATTTACCCTAACCTGCCTAGTTAACCTAATTAACCTAGTTAAACCTTTAAATGTCACTTTAAGCTGTATAGAAGTGTTTCGAAAAATATCTAATAAAATATTATTTACTGTCATCAAAGCAAAGATAAAATAAATCAGTTATTAGAAATGTGTTATTAAAACTATTATGTTTAGAAATGTGTTGAAAAAATCTTGTCTCCGTTAAACAGAAATTGGGGGAAAAAATAAACAGGGGAGCTAATAATTCAGGGTAGGCTAATAATTCTGACTTCAACTGTATATAGTGACTTGGGATCCTTTGATTGGAGGATTGTAATTAGCTAATGTGGGCAAGCTGGGTTAATTATGAGCATGTGCTCCTCTCAAAATTAGTTTAATATTAAACTTCACTTGAAGTAAACATCCTCTTTTTCCTCATTTCAATTTTTTGAGATGTGTAATATTTTTTAATCAATATTTCATATCATAAGTTTGAAGTCTTATCTCCTTGCCTCAGACTAGTTTGTAGTCTTATCTCATTCTCATTTTCTGAAAATTTCCCCTGAAAACACAATCATTTCTGTAGAAACTAGATATGTCTGCTAGTGTTTCCCCATTACTCATGTTCTAAATTAAAAATGGCTTTCTGGGAAACACTAATTGTGCAGTTGTTTCTCAGTTATGCTGGGTTGTTCATTAAAAAGATACAGTCTCTGGCTTCATCATTCATCCAAACTGCGAGGAGGCCTGATGAAAGTCCCCTGCAAACATCTTTAAAATGAAAAGTCTTTGTTCAAGGACTGCTTATCTTGTTTGTATTACACTGGATACTGCAATGGCTCGTTATACAGCTTTTGAATACATAAAATGACTGGAATGTTTAACTTTTTCTTTTTTTCTTTGAAGGTGTCCTCTCCTCGTCCCAAGTCAAGGGTGAGTCTTATTTGCCATTTTTCAGCTAACAAATATCTAATCCAGTTGATTAAAATGCTACATTCTCATGCATTCATTAAGCAAAGTGCTTTGCTTGGGTCGTAAATGAAGAGTTGGATATGTGTAGCACTTTATTAGGCCACCATTGGCTTTTTTAACTGAGGTTACCACCAACGTACTGTATTAATAATACAGCTAGCAGAATTGATTTGACCCATGATCATTTTCTATGCCCTCTCCTATCCAGCAATGAAATTACAATTTGACCTAAGACTCAGATTAATCATTCTACATTCTTTTTTTTTTGTTCCTTTTCATGTGCAGTGGAGAGAACTATTGGGCCTGGTACGTCACTCGTCTTTGACGTGAATCCCGTTTGTATTCACAGACTCCCTCATAAACAGATCTGATTGCAGGAAGTCCTCTTGCCCGTGTGTCGTTTCTAATAGATCTGTCGCGTTCCTTAATCATCTGTTCTCTTCTTTTGTGAATTAACCAATGCATCGCTCTAATTACAGCTGCTGAACTTTTTGCTGCGCTTCACGTGATCTTCTTGTTAACCTGTGGGATACGAGTGGGTTCATTTCCTACAAAACCCCAGATTGACTATACTTTTCGGTTAATTGAGGGCTGTTAAATTTAGGCCTATGTCATACTCTTACTGGAGCTTCAGCACTATTGCAGTGTGGTTTCAATTGAGCCACTTTTAATTTAAATGTAATCACTGCACATTTTAAAGGGGTAGTTCACCCATAAATGAAAATTTTGCCATTGTTTACTCATCCTTCACTTGTTCCTATCTTATTTGAGTTTCTTTTTTTTTTGTTGAACATAAAGGAAGATAATTTGAAGAATGCTGGTACATATGGTGGCCGAACTAGCTTAACGTGCTGCAATTTAAGAAAACGAGCAATTACAAAAAACGTCAGCAAATTGAGAAAAGGTAAAAAGTTTTTTTGAGGTAAGTGGTTGCAAACAATTTGTATGGGCTGAATGTAAACAAATTAAATTTAGTAATGTTCAACTTAATTTGTTTGTTTAAATTCAGCCCATATAAATTGTTTGCGACCACTTATCTTTAAAAATTTTGTATTCCTACGGTGGCCGAGAGAGCTTAACATGCTGCAATTAAAGAAAACATGCAATTACAAAAAATGCCAGCAAATTTAGAAAAGATCTTTATCAGTTTGACAGCATACATGCTGCAAATCATCACAACGCAAATATTTTATGAAAACGCGCTGCATTTTCTAACAACGCAAAAAAAATTATGAAAACACGCTGCATATTTTCACAACGCAAACATTTTACGAAAACACACTGCATTTTCTCACAACACAAACATTTTACGAAAACACGCTGCATTTTCTCACAACGCAAACATTTTACGAAAACACGCTACATTTTCTCACAACGCAAACATTTTACGAAAACACGCTGCATTTTCTCACAACGCAAACATTTTACGAAAACACACTGCATTTTCTCACAGTGCAAACATTGTACGAAAACACGCTGCATTTTCTCACAACGCAAACATTTTACGAAAACACGCTGCATTTTCTCACAGTGCAAACATTGTACGAAAACACGCTGCATTTTCTCACAACACAAACATTTTACGAAAACGCATTGCATTTTCTCACAGTGCAAACATTTTACGAAAATGAGTTGCGTTTTCTCACAACGCAAACGTTTTACAAAACACGCTGCATTTTCTCACAACACAAACATTTTACGAAACATGCTGCATTTTCTCACAACGCAAACATTTACCGAAACACTGTGTATTTTCTCACAGTGCAAACATTTTACGAAAACGTGTTGCGTTTTCTCACAACGCGAACATTTTATGAAAAAGCGCTGCATTTTCTCACAGCGCAAACATTTTTTGAAAATGCGCTGCATTTTCTTACAACGCAAACATTTTACAAAGATGTGTTAAATTTTCTAACAACACATTTTACAAAAAACACGCTGCATTTTTTCACAACACAAACATTTTACGAAAACGCCCTGCATTTTCTCACAACGCAAACATTTCCAAAAACGTGCTGCATTTTCTCACAACGCAAACATTTCCAAAAACATGCTCCATTTTCTCACAACACAAAAAGAACGGAACACAATGGAAATGTTTCAAGGGGACCCAAAAAACGTGACAAACGCCGCTGTGCTGTGACTTTGCTCTGTGAAGTTGTAGGTGAACTTTGACAGGTGAGTTTTCTGTTTGTTTATTTTAATATCCAGATTCTCGTGTCTTTAGTATTTATTAGCCTAAATAACCATAATCTAAATAGTCGGGTCAGTCAAGTTTTAGGATCCATTGAAACATTTTCGGTGTGTTGTTAGAAAATGCGGGTGTTTTCGTAAATTGTTTGCATTGTGTGAAAATGCACCGTGTTTTTTAAAATGTGTTTGCATTGTAAGGATTTGCAGCATATTAAGCTCTCTCGCCCATCGTAGAAACACTAAAAAAATTATTAACTTTATTTACAAATTTTATAAAGGTAAGTGGCCGCAAACAATTTGTATGGTCTGAATTTAAACAAACTAATTAAGTTGAACATTACCAAATTGAATTTGTTTAAATTCAGCCCATACAAATTGTTTGCAACCACTTACCTTAAAAAAAAAAAAAAAAAAATGTAAATAAAATTTATATTTTTTTTTTAGTGTAGCCAGAACCCATCGACTTTCGTAGAAGGAAACAAAATACTTTGGAAGCATTCTTCGAAATATCTTCTTTTGTGTTCAACATAAATAAAGAATCGCATAAAGCATAGATGATTAGGTAATTTTCATTTTGGGGTGAACTATCCCTTTAAGACACTCTTGTAAAATTAAATATGCAATTTTTATTTACATTTTATACTTATCAGTCACGTGATTTTACATTTCTACAGCTTTTAGCTGTGCTATAATGTTTGAAAGAGTGATCTCAAGCACTGAAATGACTAGAGCACTAGTTTTTGGATTGTTTTCGATTTCTTTCTTTCTGTCAACTGCATTTTTTTGCACCTTGATTGTTGCACTCTTTTTTTTTTACATTATGGAATTCCCCCTGAACCAGAGCGACTCTCTGCTTCTTGATGACTTTGAGGCAGCAAGACTTTTTCTGGTTCGCAGCCGGTAAAGCAGCTTTCTCTCTAGGGGTCTTCAAACTGTTCACTCCCCATAAACCTATTTTCCAACCCATTCACTCCTTCCCAGGTCCTGATTCACTGACTCACCAGCGCCCCCTGTGTTCCAGTCACGTGTTGTTTAACTCCACAGGCTCCAATACATAAAGACATGCATGCAAACGGCAGACATGTTGCATTGGATGCATTTTGACATTAATACCTTCCTATAGTAGCTGGAAATGTCAATAATCTCTCTTATGATTATTGATTACCCTTTACTGCACACCTGTCGTCATTAAATCATCCCTTTCTTTAATACTTGAAATCTGGCAAGCATAACATTCCGTGTATGTTTCAACTTGCTAATGCATACTTCAATAGCAGGTTTGTTGTTGTTGGTGTTGTTGTTACTGCAGAAATACGCTCTCCAAACAAAAACAAAAAAGAAAATACTATATATCACAAGATTATGAGACGATAACAGTCCTGGAATGTTTACAGACTTTTGTGAGACTGTATAAAATAGATAAAAGGTGTCATTTTTGTGCCATCAAATTAAATAGAGTGCTGGAGTCGTGACTTTAAAACTTCTCTAATTCCTGCAATAAATTCCTGTTTTTTAATAGTAGGCTTTCAGTTTAATTCAAGAGTAAAGTAAGATCTGTGGTAAATTAACTTGACAATACTTAAACGTTTTGGCCTACAATGTGAAATACACACACTGAACTGAACTTTTAAGCTGTGTTTGTTTATTTATTTATTTATTTATTTATTTATTTATTTATTTATTAAATTTGCATTGTGTGTGGTTTATGCTGTAGAACAAAATATCCAATTATGATAAAGTTATATTTACCTCATCCTTATTTCAGCCATAAATTAAAAATCTATTATATCTTTACTAACATTTAAACAAATTTAGTGTGCATTTAGCGTGCATTAGTACTTTAAAACCAAAATAATAATAGCGGATTGCAGGACTGTTTTTTTGTTTGTCTTAAAAGTGATATCACAAACTAGGTGCCTGATATGCATATTGAGTATTTTGTCCTGTAAAAAACAGATTGACATTTTTTGACTTGTAGAGAAGCAGTATCTAATAGATTTTAAACACAGTCTTGAGTAAATTTACCTGAATCTCAATGGTTTTGATGTCACTGCTACTTGACTTGTTTTTTATACACTAAATTATTAGCAAATATAAACATCTTCCTTTTCATAAATCAACAAAGTAGAAACACAACTAATTTACATTTGTCTTAGATTTATTATAATTATTATTATTATTATTATTATTATTATTATTATTATTATTATTATGCAAAAAGAGTACCCCAAAAAGTACCCAAAGAGTACTAAATTATTAGTAAATGATAATAATAATGTCAAAAATTTGATTGCTTTTATCCTTTTCATATTCGAAACACAGCTAGTTTACATTTATGGTTTACATTTATTATTAGTAGTATTATAAGTATAATTTTCAAAATATAATAAAATTACCAAAAGTATCCAAGTGTACTAAATTATTAGTTAATGAGTTCTGAAAATAGCAAAAAAATTATGGCTTTTATTCTTTTTTTATATATCAGCAAATTTGAAACACAACTAGTTCACGTTTATGTTTTAGATAATTATTTTATTATAGATTATTATTATTATTATTATTATTATTATTATTATTATTATTATTAATAATAATATTATTATTATTATTATTATTATTATTATTATTATCTACAAAAATAAATAAATAACCAAAGTACCCAAAGTGTACTAAATTATTAGTAAATTAGTTTTGAAAATGGCAAACATTTGATGGCTTTTATCTTTTTCATAAATCTCCAAATTTGAAACACAACTAATTTACATTCGTTTTAGATGTATTATTATTATTATTATTATTATTATTATTATCCAAAAATAAAAAATAAATAACCAAAGTACCCAAAGAGTACAAATTAGTTTTTTGAAATTAGAGTTTTGAAAATGGCAAAAATTTGATGACTTTTATTCTTTTCATAAATCACCAAATTTGAAGCACATCTAGTTTACATTTATGGTTTACATTTATCATTAGTATAATTTTCTAAATATAATAAATTTACCAAAAATACCCAAACTGTATATTAAATTATTAGTAAATGAGTTTTGAAAATGACAAAAATTTGATGGCTTTTATTCTTTTAATAAATCATCAAATTTGAAACACAACTAGCTTACATTTATGTTTTAGATAATTATTTTTTATAGATTAGTATTATTATTATTATTATTAGCAATAGTAGTAGTAGTATTTTCAAAATATAATAAGGTAATTTCACATTAACTTTAAAATAGTATTTTTGCTAATTTTTTCAAAGATTTTTTGTAAATTTTTTTGTTTGTTTGTTTTACTTCAGTAATTATTGATCAATTAAAAAATGTAATATATCAATTATATAAATATAATTTGATAATGTAAAACTACGAAATGCAAATCACATCCTGAACAATACAAAATCTTTATAAGAATGCATTATTAAATTAAAATACTGTACACATTTAATTTTTTTGACAGAGGGTTATTATATAATGTTGAACAAAATTACAGAGCATGATGTCAAACATCAGCATTTGTAATGCCCAGTTTGACACAATTTTACCAAGAGCAAAAAAAAAATTTAACAGTGTATCATTTAAGCGCACTGGTCTCCTCTCCTGTTCATAAACCATGTGTTTTAGGCTTCCCCGTCAGCGCGTGGCTCGGAGAGTATTAGATCGCCACAGAGACGCAGAAGGGAACAGAACACACTCTCCAGAATCTTCAACCTGGTGAGCCAAAAGCAGCACAAAAGAAGTCAACGAAGACTCTCATACAGCATTTTAAATCTATTTTTAGACATCTAAAAGAGGATATTCTTATTTTAGCGTAATTATGGTTGATTTGATGCAGCTATTCAAACTTATACAAAGAACGCCGAGACGTAATGAAGTCAATTAAAAATTTTGATAACATAGTATATTGCCTTGAAGCCATCTAGGACTCTCTTTTTGTGTTCGAAGAGGCATGTGACAATGTAATTGTCCTTGATCATATTGACTGCTTCTGTTTCTGACCCAAAGTCACCCTCAATATGCAAGTCCAATTATATCCATCTCTCTGCAAAGTAATGACACCAACCCTGTTAGCAAGGCCTGCGCAGACTTTCAGCAGTCATTGAGGGTTATTTATTCACTCAAGCCTTTCAAAATCAATATTTATTCAAGGTATAAAGAAGACCCGTCACATCTGTTTCAATTTTACAGTGAGCGTTGTGTTTTACCATGTGCCCTAACCTTGCTTATGTTCGGTTAGCCATTGAATGCCTCATCATAAGAAGCATTTTGAACTTTTGCCAGGTGCAGGGCACATTCACATCTCTTCATGCTTGTGCTTATTGATTCCCAATGAGATTTGATTTTCAGTGGATTAAGGAACATCATCTGCTCCTGAAAGGAATCGTTCACATTGAAATGAAGGTTCTGTCTTGTGTCTTTCCAAAGCTGTAAGACTTTTCTTGCTTGGAAGGAAATTAAGAGATGTTAATCAGGATGTCTGAGGTGCTTTTTCTTCACCAAATGAAAGTGGATGGAGACCAAAATGACAGTATAAGGAAATGAAACATTAAGAAACTGGTCCATATGATTCGTAAAGTATATTTTGACTCCTTTGAAGCCATTTAAGGCTTTAATTTAACTTAATGTATCCTTAAAATTGGATAATTATTCTTTTTAAGTATATGGAAACAATTAAAATAGATCCTGCTTTTCCCCAAATATATATTCCCCCTATGGGGAAAAGTAGATATGAAAACTTGATGGTCTGAATAGCTTATAATTGTTATTTTCTGCCATTAACTGACGCAAATGATCATATTTTTAGACATAATAAAGCCAGACTGTTGGTACTTTCTAAAATATAGCACAAATGAACATTTTACTCAAAACAAGTACCTATTATTGCAAATGCAAAGAATTTATAACCCATTTCAAGCTCTTCCTTTTTTCCAGAGCTATATATTTGCAGGTATTTGCTCTATTTTTAAACATGCTATTCTGATAACTTTAGACATTTGACATCAGAACACTGATGCTCACGTTTAACTCAAATCATCAACCTCATCTGCTCTCTAGGCTAATATCCTAATTTCCTCCCTTTTGCACTTTTCATAAGACAATCTCCTGAACAGAGGACACAATCAAATCAGCCTGGCTCTCCTCCTCCATTATGCTGTACAACTAGAACGCTGAGTGCGCTCAGATCACTCTTTTAGAAATGTAGCAGAGCTTGTTATGGCTGGGTAATGCTCCTACAATATGGATGACACACAACATTGTGTCGTTTTTATTATTAGTTGTGACATTGACCGTTCGTCCCTCACCCATTCTGCTGATGCTATGTGCCATATCTGTGCAAGCTTCAGCATTTATTCTTCTGTAATATGTGCAGGGGTGTAAAACGTACTCAAAAATGATACTCAAGTAAAATACAAATACTAAGTGAACATTTGACTCAATTATCTGGCCGTAAATATGCTTAAAGTATAAAAGTACAACTTAAAATTGTTCCTAAGCTTTAAAACAAAGATAAACTCCTAGCAAAAAATAGAAATGAGACATTTGTTGTTAAATAATATTGGGGTTATTCCACCAAATACTGATTTCTTAACTCTGAACTGTCTTGATTCTGAAATTATATAACATTGGTACATTGTAAAACCCAACAGTCAACTTTATCAAATGAAATTAGTGTCGTTAGCTCAAAATTGACTGAAAGTTTCTTCTACTCATTTGAAAAGAGTTTTGAACTCAGTGTTGAAGGTAATGAGTTAATTAAATACCTCGTTACTTCAACTTAAATGGAGTAAGTTTACAGTACTCATATAGATTAGTTTTTGAACTTAATTGGTTTGTTGCAATGGGTTTACTCAAACAGTTTGAGTTACCTTAACTTATTGGGTTTTACAGTGTAAGAGTCTAAAAACATGGTACCATTTTGGTCCTTATATTCTCTGGCTGAAAAGAGCTGAGAAGCCTAATATTGCAATTTAAAATTCTGAATAAATGCCATCAGTAGTTTAAAGAAAAAATCAAAAATATATTTTACTTAAACACATAACAACGAATCATAAGTCCAGAGAACCTGAGCATTTTCTTGTGGTCTTGTTATTTATTCCATAGTTGGTTATCAAGCTAAACTAATGTTGTGTAGTAAAATGGTAAAAAACTATTTTACATTTAGTCAGAAAAGCATTTAATTCTCACAAATTTGTACAATTTTATTTGTGCAAATACGTAACATTTTTGAAAGCCAAAGTAACATTTTTCTGCCAAACACAATTGGGTGGATGAGAAATTTGTTCAAAAATTTGTACCGAGAAATCTGTACCAATCGCGATCATAAAAATATAAACGAATTCGCCACCAATTAAAAAGTTACGAATTGCAGTGAGATTGCATTTGTCAAAATACAGATAAATAATTGTCTATTTACCATATTCAATGTAAATAAGATGGAAAAATTTAAATATACAAATGTAACTAGTTTACTTTTTAGGTTTGAATAAAATAGTTCAAAATTAAAAGTTTTCTCTTCAGAAAAGTCAGTTTGAATTGTAACTGCGTAAAGTACAAAATCACCCAAAATAATTCTTCAATACAGTAATGAAGTCAAATCACTCAAGTATTTTACACCCCTGGTAATATGTTTCAGAACTAACGTTGCATAATCCAACAGCGGCGTTGAGAATGTTTCTACAATGATGATGACCACACTGGTTTTCTTCTATAATCTCAGGGAGAAAGCCGATCTCGCTCTCCACCCAAACGCTGGAGCACCATCTTCTGAGCCCTTCTCCAACCAGGAAAACACCGAGATGGAAGAGAGTGAAACGGACGGAAAGCAAAAACTTGAGAGGGAGGATGTCTGCCCTACAGACTCACCAGTCGCAGCGAGTTTAACAGACTAACATTGGCCATCTTCGCTTTCTAGATAGAGATACAATCCAAGTATCTGTTGCTACATGCCTGCAGGGTTACAGAAGCACGTGTTGACTGTATGTGTGCAAACTTGCTGTAATAATTGTCAATGGTCAGGTGATGCGATACGTCTTGTTGTAAGTCTCCCTTTAAAATTTAGCTGAAGTGATTAATTTCAATATATACCAAGAGCAAAAACAACCATCATACAAAAGGTTTGACACAATTAGACAGAAAGTTTCTCTTTTTTTATTCCCTGAACCAACCAACTGAATCATTTGATCATTCTGAATTGGTCTTATATATGTTTTACACAATGGATTGCTTATGTGCTATCCAGCATTTGATGTGTGGCATTTATTCTATGTTATACTGCCTCTCCATGGTTTTGTTGAGATCCGTGTTCAACCTCATGTTTGTGTATGTTTGTGTTCACTGTGGTCTTTGTGTTGCATTATATATTGGTTATTTACTTTATACCAGGAATTTGTATATAAGAATCTTTATTGATTTTTAATTAATGCAAAAAAAATATATGATGACCAGTTAACTATATTAAATTTGATTCATTTTGAGAAATGATTTAGCTCTTAATCAGGACCGTACCTTAAAATGATTAAAAACAGACTAAAAACACAATTTTGTGGACTAGGGAATAGATTCTAAGCATGTATGTGGCTTGGATTGTATGCCCTCAGATGTTGCACTGCAGTATGTGTGTTAAAACCGCCTGTAAATGTTGTCTGCGTCATTACATGTGCAATTTTGGTGTTATTTTAGAAAGGTCTCGTAATTACCAGGGGTAGGATTAATATTTAAATAACAAACATGCAGAAATCTAGGACAAAGAGTCAGTGGGAGCATAAGGGAAAGGGTTTGAAAAAAGGAAGGAAACCTGAAAGTGCAAGAGGGATAATGTGGGAAATGCTAAATGAGGACTTCTGGAAGAGTGAGGTGGAGTTTATTCAGCTGATTTTTTTTCTTTTTCTGTGTTGTATCTCATGTGTCTTAATATTGTTCATTGGTCCGTGTCTCATATACTCTTCCTGTATGAACTGTTTCTGAAATACTGCTGAATAAACATTAGGTCAAATATTCTCCCTGTCAGCGCTGGATTTGTCTCCAAAATGGTGCTACTCTTTCTAAAATGCACAGGATATTCTGAAGTGGCCAGGTCTTCTGATGTAATATCTTTAACCCTCTCTAGTAACGATAAATAAAGAATCGGAAATGTACGCATTGTTTGTGTGTATGTTGTTCATCCTCTAAAAGTTCTCTGCAATACAGTATGTCTCAAGAGTGTTTGTGTTCTTTTTTTATTTTGATTGCACACGTAGAAAGAAAACATGACACATTTTAGGGTTATTGATATACATTATATGAGCAATATCACACAAATAGCAGTGTGGTATGGCTGTATATCGGCACTGGTGGGAGGCGTGCACTGCTACAAGTGTGATATTGCATTTATACAACAGTTCGATGGCATAATCATGTATATATATATATAAAAGGAAATCAAACACGGAGAGTCTCAAAAATCCTTTTGTATGAGGAACTACTTTCTTCCACCATTTAGTCACATCTGCAGCTGACGTCAGAACAGCAGAAACCATTACTAATTCACCAACGTCATTTTAGAGCTATTATTTGAATGATTCTCTAGCGTAATATCTAAAGTAATGACAAAACAGGTGATTTTGCTGACATTTTAAGATTATTAGGCTGAACGACATGAAATGCCATTAGTCTAGAGAGATTTCCTAGTATTTCTCTGTTGCAATAAGGATATTACAATAATTAATTAACAGATTACTGTTGCGTTTGTCATAAGGAAAAATGCAAAACACATGCGGGCATTTCTTCTTTCTTACTTTATTTTTACTGAACTAGTCTGCAGTAACAAAAACAGGACACTCATTAGAAACAAACAGATGGCCAGCCAAAAAGTAACTCAGGGTTATACAAAGAGTGGCTAAGACAAATTACATACGTTCCTGATATGAGTCTCATCTCACACTCACTACACTACAATTACTATGGTATAAATACAGCACTGCAAGATACAAAACCTGCAGTTTGAAAATACGTCAATCTTTTCTCTTCTAAGAGCTTATTATGCAGTCTCTTTCACCATCTTGTGGATAAACAATATCAATATCAAAAATCAGATTTGAGAACCAGACATAACTGTTGTATAAATGGAAATACAGATATACATATACAGTCAATCTGAAATTATTTACAGCCCTGATAAATTCTGACTCATACTTTATGACATTTGATACTTTAATTCAACCAGCAAGTTTATTGTTGATACCAAATAACAGGCTTAAGATGATGATGTACAAGAGACATCATTGTGGAAATGTTTTAATTTATATTTGAACAAAAAGTGGCATGTCCAAAATTATATAGCCCTATTGGCTATTACAGCAATTGAATGCTTCCTACTGAGTAGTTTTTTGCATGTGTCCACTAGTATTTTTGCCCATTTGTCTTTAGAGATGAGCATAGAATCAGGTTGGAGGGTCTCCTTGCCAACCCATCTTGATCTTTAGCCCTCTCCACAGATTCTCAATTGATTTAAGTCAGGGCTCTGGCTGGGCCACTGCAAAATGGTAATGTTTTTGTCTGTTAACCATTCCTTCACTTTTAATGTGTTGTGGGTTGTTGTCATGCTGGTGTCCAAGGCTTAGTTTCTATGCAGACTGTGGTGCCATTTGAATATATGAAGTGGATCATAAAAGGTTTTTCAAAATTGTCTCAAGACAAGAATGGGTGTTATTTAATAGCTTTAGGACACTGTAGCTTTTAGACTACTATATGTATACTGTATATATATTTCATTTCATTTCATTTTCTTGTCGGCTTTGTCCCTTGCGGGGTCGCCACAGCGGAATGAACCGCCAACTTATCCAGCACGATTTTACGCAGCGGATGCCCTTCCAGCCGCAACCCATCTCTGGGCACTTCCACACACACATTCACACTCATACACTATGGACAATTTGGCATATATATATATATATATATATATATATATATTTATATATATATATATATATATATATATATATATATATATATATATATATATATATATATATATATATATATATATATATATTAGGGCTGTCAAGGTGTGACCCCAGGTTCTTGCCATCATTGCAACCATATCATTGTGTGATGGATAGCAGGAATTGTTTAAAAAAAAGCATCCAGATGGAAGTTTGGGTAAAACCAAAGTTTATTTATTGTAGTGATAAACTGTCCACCGAAGCCTGAAGTACCATCTTTGAGTCAAAGAATTTTTGCAGATGGTAGCAAAATGTCAGAGAGAGTCAACCAGCCGTGCACATCAAAGGACTGATTAAGTGCAGCAGTGCAAGCCAACAACTGCAAAGTAAACTCATTCCATCACTAAATGGGTTATCACAGACTATACAAACTCATGAACATTGTTCACGACAAGAACTCTTGTTACGAAAAAAACACTGAAAAAATGGATGCATATAAATATATGAAGAGTTCAGATGCAAAACCCTCTAAATCCATCAGACCTCTTTTTTTGTAAATGAGCATTTTCTATCAGACTCCTCTGATTAGGTTCAGAAGATTCATTTTATAGGTAATGACAGGGTTATTAGCTAGTAAATAAAATACCTCTTTTTTTCATAAATGTCACTTTAGACAATTCTTTGGTTTTTAACAAGGTGAATTTTCTTTTGCATCAAAACAAGCTAGATCCACTTGTGCTTTTTTTTCAAAAACCTCTAAATCCACCTATCCGGACAAGACAGTGTAAATAGTTGAAAATCACAAAAGATCCAATTAGAAATTATTTTACCAAACACAAAACACCTAAATTAAAAATATATAAATCTTTCAGGTGGTTCATTCCGCGGTGGTAACTCCTGATAAACCAGGGACAAAGCAGAAGGAAAATGAATGAAAGAAATCTGTCAAGTAAGTGCATTAAGCACCAACATTAAAACTGACATTAATTAAATCTTAACAATCTATTGTCATTTCTGATATTTGGGATTTAGATTTAATGTAAGAAGAACAACGTAAACATTGTAAACACTGTAAACTAAGCCTCTTAGATTCAAATAATGTAGTGTAAAACAATGTGAAACATCAATATCTGTGCATTGTCCATTAATATAAAAAGCTTATCAAGCGTATAAGTAATGAAGTAATATAAATAATGTATAGTTTAATACATTATATTTATCTTTTAACAATTAACAATTTTAGCAAATAAAACACATGGTAGGCCTACTGGGCAAAAAGGGGATGTCTTTCACACGCTTTTAGAACCTGTCATTCATTCGCTGTCACCATACTCACAGTCTTTGTCTCTTTTTCGTCTCTTGTTTATCCTCATAGCATCCATGAAGGATAACAGAACGGCATCTTAACTTCGTCTTTTGTGAAACAGAGTTGCAGTTTAATGTATAGTAAATCGGACATATTCAATGTAGCGTCGCTGCGCAAAAACGTGTTATGAATGCAACTTACACTTCCGACTTTGAGGTAAGGGACGTTTTCATTTGCCATTTACTGACAGTCGGACAGGCTCATCCAATTTCTCAAACTCCATCTTTTAAAATCTAAATCGAAAGCGGAATAAAACAATCTCCTCATAAAAGCTGGCGTTATCAGTACGTCGCTACATTGAAAACATATGATTCGATTCGCGCCTTCTGATTGGTTTTTGGGATATAGCGGCTTTTGCTGTCAAAGCGGTGTTTAGAGGCTTTTGCATACAAACTGTTATTTCTGAATGCGCTGATGCTGTGACTGAGATGATTTGAAGCAAAAAAAAAACATTTGTTGAACATGTACTACGTGCCTAAAGCATTCGCTCAGTGTCATTAGCTCATTTTTGGCGGAAGTGGCGTTTAGTGGCTTTTGCATCTGAACTCTTCATATATATATACATATAGTGGCCTTGACAAACTACCTGTAATTATGTTAACGGATAAGTATGTTTACAAACATTTTTTGTACCTTTCTTCCTAATATTTGAAATAAGACAGTCAAATTGCATGCCATGCCAACTAGCCATTGTATTGTGCTGAACTTTAAACACTGAAATGAAAGAATAAGAGTAGAGAACGAAAATTACTTATTTAGAAGATTCTCTCTGGAGTGAATGTTAGCAGAAGAATTGCAGTGACCTTTGCATGGTGTTAATCCTGGTCAATTGTGTACGAGATGGACAGACACTTAGAGCTTTCACTTGAAATGCCCTTACAAAATAGGTCTCTTGAAAGGTCGCTGTAAATGTCCATAAATTGTTTCAAAATACTTTTGTGTAAGTTGTCAGTGAGTACACATTAGCGAGAAGGTTTAACCCTAGATTTGATAGATCACACAAACGCAACTCATTTAATATGCTACAAAGCTTAACAAAAAAAATAATACTGACTAATAAGCCCTTATTTTCTGAAATGAGTTTAATAATGTATGTAGTTATTCAAAACCCCTCCTTATTATTGACACCAGTGGCTGTTGTACAGTACAAGAGATTCAGTGCACTAATATCCCCATGGGAAATCCCTACATGTATATCATTCATTGATTATCCACCATCCACAGTATTGAGTGTGTGATTTAGAGGATGACAGCAGTGAGAAAACAGCTGTATATATTATAGTAATATACACATTTCCACAAGCTCTGCAAATGAGTCCATTGAGTACAAACATATATACGTAGGAGATTAGAATAAGAAAACCTACAATTTCCTAAATATCAAGGTCACAGGTAAGTCCTGTTAGTAAAATTAGTCCATTAGTAAAAGCCATTTTAAGCATACAGTATATTCTGAAGCACAGAATATATGAAAATCTACATGAGATATTAAGAATATTCATTTATTAATTTTCTTTTCAGCTTAGTCCTTTTATTAATCCAGGGTCGCCACTGCGGAATGAACCGCCAACTTATCCAGCACGTTTTTTTACGCAGCGAATGCCCTTCCAGGCAAGACAAGACTGATCAAAATTAGAGAACACTTTCAGATTTTCACTGTTATTGATTTTAATCTAATTTCTTGAATTATCTGACAAACTTTCCTAAACTGGAAGCTTCACTTTACAGTTATCACTTCTAAAAATCAATGAAAGTGAATGAGACCAGAAGTCTCAAGCCAAAAAGATTCCAATGGCTGGGCCCGCTCATATGTGAAGAATAAAGTTAATTCACCTTGTCCAGATGAAGGCCAAAGAAAGAACACTTTCAGCCATATGTATTGGTTGTTCCACAGAACATTAGGCTAAAATGTCACTAAATCATTTAAATCCCACCATAAGGCTGGACATCTATGAAAATCTAATAGAAAAGAGGAAAGAACAGTGCAGAGAATTTCAATCGGTTCAACACTACAGCTGGAATGTCTCACCAGTCCAGTCCTAAACAAGGTAAGGATCTCAACATACAGTGACTTGATGTTTAAAAGATATTGGACTGAAAGACCTGGAGTTATTCAACCTTTCATCAGCATCTTCATAAGACTAATCTTTATTGACGTTATGCAGAGTTCACTTTTCTCATCAAAGTACATTTCATTTATTTAGGTCTGGTACAGTTAGAAACATGAATCTGGCAGTAAACCATGTGCCTGATAAAGCAGGGAATTTGCACAAGGAGAGTGTGAGTGAGTGAGTGAGTGAGTCAGTGACTGATTAAGTGAGTCAGGGAGTGAGTCAGTAATCGAGTCATTGGATGAGTGAGTGAGTCAATGAATGAGTCAGTCAGTGAGTCAGTGAGTGAGTCAGTGAGTGAGGTGAGTAAGTGACTGACTGAGTCAGTGAGTGAGTGAGTCAGTCAATAAGCGAATCAGTGTGTGAGTCAGTGAGTGAGTGAGTCAGGGAGTCAGTAAGTGAGTCAATAAGTGAGTGAGTCAGTGAGTAAGCGCGTCAGTGACTGATTGAGTGAGTCAGTGAGTGGGTGAGTCATTGAATGCGTGAATCAGCCAGTCTAAGTAAGTCAGTGAGTGAGTCAGTAAGTAAGTAGGTCAGCGAGTGAGTCATTAGAGGAGTGAATCATTAAATAAGTGAGCCAGTCAGTCAGTTAGTGAGTCTGAGTAAGTGGCTGATTGAGTGAGTGTGTCAGTGAGTCTGAGTGAGTCACTGATTGAGTAAGCGTGTGAGTGAGTCACTGAGTGAGTCAGTGTGTGAGTGAGTCAGTGAGTGAGCAAATCAGTGTGTGAGTGAATGAGTCAGTGAGTGAGTGAGTGATTAAGTGAGTGAGCCAGTCATTGAGTGAGTCAGTGAGTGAGGGAGTGAGTCAGTGAGAGAGTGAGGCAGCGAGTGAGTCATTAAGTGAGTGAGTCAGCAAGTGAGTCATTAAGTGAGTCAGTCAGTGAGTGAGTCAGTGAGTGAGGTGAGTAAGTGACTGATTGAGTCAGTGAGTGAGTCATTGAATGAATGTGTCAGTCAATGAGCGAATCAGTGTGTGAGTCAGTGAGTGAGTGAGTCAGTGAGTCAGTAAGTGAGTCAATAAGTGAGTGAGTCAGTCAGTGAGTGAGTGAGTAAGTGAGTAAGCGCGTCAGTGACTGATTGAGTGAGTCAGTAAGTGGGTGAGTCATTGAATGCGTGAGTCAGCCAGTCTATGTAAGTCAGTGAGTGAGTAAGTAAGCAGGTCAGTGAGTGAGTCATTAAGGGAGTGAATCATTAAATAAGTGAGTCAGTCAGTCAGTGAGTAAGTGGCTGATTGAGTAAGCCAATGAGTCATTAAGTGAATGAGTCAGTCAGTGAGTGAGTAAGTCAGTAACTGATTGAGTCAGTGAGTGAGTCAGTAAGTGAGTGAGTCATTGAATGAGTGAGTGAGTCAGTAAGTGACTGAGTCAGTGAGTAAGTTAGTGACTGACTGAATGAGTCAGTGAGTGAGTGAGTCAGTAAGTGAGTGAGCCATTGAATGAGTGTGTCAGGGAGTGAGTCATTGGATGAGTGAGTGAGTCAATAAATGAGTCAGTCAGTGAGTCAGTGAGTGAGTCAGTGAGTGAGGTGAGTAAGTGACTGAATGAGTCAGTCAATGAGCGAATCAGTGTGTGAGTCAGTGAGTGAGTGAGTCAGGGAGTCAGTAAGTGAGTCAATAAGTGAGTGAGTCAGTAAGTGAGTAAGCGCGTCAGTGACTGATTGAGTGAGTCAGTAAGTGAGTGAGTCATTGAATGCGTGAGTCAGCCAGTCTAAGTAAGTCAGTGAGAGAGTCAGTAAGTAAGTAGGTCAGCGAGTGAGTCATTAGAGGAGTGAATCATTAAATAAGTGAGCCAGTCAGTCAGTTAGTGAGTCTGAGTAAGTGGCTGATTGAGTGAGTGTGTCAGTCAGTTAGTAAAGTCAGTGAGTCTGAGTGAGTCACTGATTGAGTAAGCGTGTGAGTGAGTCACTGAGTGAGTCAGTGTGTGAGTGAGTCAGTGAGTGAGCAAATCAGTGTGTGAGTGAATGAGTCAGTGAGTGAGTGAGTGATTAAGTGAGTGAGCCAGTCATTGAGTGAGTCAGTGAGTGAGGGAGTGAGTCAGTGAGTGAGTGAGTCATTAAGTGAGTGAGTGAGTCAGCTAGTGAGTCAGTCAGTGAGTGAGTGAGGTGAGTAAGTGACTGATTGAGTCAGTGAGTAAGTCATTGATCGAATGAGTCAGTCAATGAGCGAATTAATGTGTGAGTCAGTGAGTGAGTGAGTCAGCGAGTCAGTAAGTGGGTCAATAAGTGAGTGAGTCAGTAAGTGAGTAAGCGCGTCAGTGACTGATTGAGTCAGTAAGTGGGTGAGTCATTGAATGCGTGAGTCAGCCAGTCTAAGTAAGTCAGTGAGTGAGTAAGTAAGCAGGTCAGTGAGTATTAAGGGAGTGAATCATTAAATAAGTGAATCAGTCAGTTAGTGAGTGAGTGGCTGATTGAGTAAGCCAGTGAGTCATTAAGTGAGTGAGTCAGTCAGTGAGTGAGTAAGTCAGTGACTGATTGAGTCAGTAAGTGAGTCAGTAAGTGAGTGAGTCATTGAATGAGTGAGTCAGTCAGTCAGTCAGTGAGTCTGAGTGAGTGACTGATTGGGTGACTCAGTAAGTGAGTGAGTCAGTGAGTAAGTTAGTGACTGATTGAATGAGTGAGTGAGTGAGTGAGTCAGTAAGTGAGTGAGCCATTGAATGAGTGTGTCAGTCAGTCAGTAAAGTCAGTGAGTCTGAGTGAGTCACTGATTGAGTAAGCGTGTGAGTGAGTCAGTGAGTGAGTCAGTGAGTGAGCAAATCAGTGTGTGAGTGAATGAGTCAGTGAGCGAGTGAGTCATTGAGTGAGTCAGTCAGTAAGTGAGTCAGTCAGTAAGTAAGTGAGTGAGTCAGCAAGTGACTCATTAAGTGAGTCAGTCAGTGAGTGAGTCAGTAAGTGAGTAAGCATGTCAGTGACTGATTAAGTGAGTCAGTAAGTGAGTGAGTCATTGAATGAGTGAGTCAGCCAGTCTGAGTAAGTCAGTGAGTGAGTCATTAAGTGACTAGGTCAGTGAGTAGGTCATTAAGTGAGTGAATTATTGAATGAGTGAATCAGTCAGTCAGTAAGTGAGTCTGAGTGAGTGGCTGATTGAGTGAGCCAGTGAGTCATTAAGTGAGTGAGTCATTCAGTGAGTGAGTAAGTCAGTGACTGATTGAGTCAGCGAGTGAGTCAGTAAGTGAGTCATTGAATGAGGGAGTGAGTCAGTCATTGAGTCTGAGTGAGTGACTGATTGAGTGAGTCAGTCAGTGAGTAAGTCAGTGAGTCTGAGTGAGCGACTGATTGAGTGAGTCAGTCAGTGACTGATTGAATGAGTCAGTGAGTGAGTGAGTCAGTGAGTGAGTGAGTCATTGAATGAATGTGTCAGTCAGTCAGTAAAGTCAGTGAGTCTGAGTGAGTAAGCGAGTCTGTGAGTGACCCAGTGAGTCGGTGAGTGAGTCAGTGTGTGAGTGAGTCAGTAAGTCTGTCATTAGGTGAGTCACTCAATCAGTGAGCGAGTCAGTGACTGGTGGAGAGAGTTGGTGAGTCATTGAATGAGTGAGTCAGTAAGTGAGTGAGTCAGTGAGTAAGTCAGTCAATGAGTGAGTCAGTAAGTAAGTTAGTGAGTGATTCAGTGATTGATTGAGTCAGTGAGTGAGTGAGTCAGTCAGAGAGTGAGTCTGAATGAGCGACTGGTTGAGTGAGTCATTAAGTGAGTGAGTCAGTCAGTGAGTGAGTCAGTCAGTGACTGATTGAGTCAGTGAGTGAGTCAGTAAGTGAGTGAATCATTGAATGAGTCAGTCAGTCGGTGAGTGAGTCTGATTGAGTGAGTGAGTGAGTGAGTGAGTGAGTGAGTGAGTGAGTGAGTGAGTGAGTGAGTGAGTGAGTGAGTCAGTCAGTGAGCAGTGACTGATTGAGTCAGTAAGTCAGTGAGTAATTGGAAACATTCACATTTGGTTTAAAACATCTAGTTCATTTTCAAACTGAGGAAAGACTAAACCCAAAGAGTGTATAAAAGTGAATTCACATGCACGGAGCTGCTGAAGTTACAGTAAACAGCACTTGGAGGCGCTATAGCGTTATAGCGCTATAGGTCATCATAACCACACTTTTTGATGTAGCAAAAATATTCACTAAAGATTTAAAATAAAAAAAAGATGAAAAAATTATCATATTTAAAATACAAATCTATCACATCATATATCATTTATATATATATATATATATATATATATATATATATATATATATATATATATATATATATATATATACTGTATATATATATATATATATATATATATATATATATATATATATACTGTATATATATATGTGGATCTGTTTTAAATTAAAAACAAGCCTATTGTGAAATAACAAACTGAGCTGCACATTCAACTTTCCTCAGTCAGATTTTGGCTATTTGAATAATATTAATATTATTATTATTATTATTACTATTAATATTAATCATAATGTAGAGCTTCACAATTTTTCTATAGCCTCTCTTGTAAAAAAATACATTTGAAAATTCATGAATAACAACAATAGCCAAAATAGTATTCAAATTAATTTTGTTAATTTTGTTAAAATTGTTTCAAGAATAAGCTCTAAAGTCAAGAATTAAAGTTACATGTAAACTGTTTTCTTTATTTAAAAACAACACAGTAGCAAGAAATAACCTCTTATGTCAGATTGTAATTTTTCTAGCAACTGGAAGTTGGGACTCATGAAAAATGTTTGCATTGGCCAAGTCACAACAGCCAAGAATTTCACTTTTGAAACCCACTTTTTGGTGGGTTATTTTTCACTTATTATGATGGCATAGCAGTCAAAATAGTACAAATGAGCTCATGTATGGGACAAATTCTCGACCTTTGTCATTGAGGTCTTTTGAACAACCCAACCCCCCCAAACCCTAAACACCCCGGTCACTCAAAATAAGGGCCTGTATATTTTCTGTCAACTTTCATCATACATGTATTTTGAACATAATAATAAATAACAATAATAATCAGATGTTTATAAATCCTGTCATTTTTATCTCTTCTGTAGATCTACATAAAGCTGTTAGAATCTTTGCATGACACAATTATCCCTACCAAAGTAAGACCGAAAACCTACATGACCAGACGATAAAGATGAAACCAGGGTGAACATTTCAGCAAGACAATGATCCCAAACACAACCAAGGAATTTGCTCAGAAAATAATTGCTCAGTTGGTTTCAGAAGAGAAAATAAAGCTGCTAGAATGGCCCAGCAAATCACCTGATCCGAATCCAATAAAAAATACACTGAAAAAAAATGACTCAAAGATGATTCCTTGGATTTACTAAAAAAAAGTTTAAAGGTAAGTGGTTGTAAACTATTCGGGTTGAATTTAAAGAAACAAATTAAGTTGAACATTACTAAAATTAAGTCATGTGTTTTTAACACATAAATTGTTTGCAACAATTTTGCAGACATCATTCAACCAAGATGTGTGCGTGCGTGTTCTTGTAAAATCGCGTTTTGCTGATGCATTACGCTAACTTTGAAATAACGCTAACATTGCTCTAATGGTATATTCTCACATATTTTAAACATTTCAAATAATCGTTCTCACAACCAAAATTGATTTTTGATTGATCAAATTCCCACAAGCCTGCTCGGAATGTCCAAACCGCACTGAAAAATTATTCAAGGTGGGATTTCAAACCTCACCAAAAATTTCTTCTCATTAAAATAGTCTATGTGAAACTTGCCTGGAAGGTGTCTCAGCGGGCTCGTTTTGAACTGGAACAAAAAGCATTAATTATTTGAAATACCGACTGAAGCGACATGGACCATACTTTGTACAAAGAAAAGCACATGTCTAATTCAAACAGCATTAAGAAATCGTCTTTTAATAAAATTAAAGAACCGCAAAACACAAGAACTAAACGAATGCACAACATGAACTAAACGAATGCGCCTCTGGAATGATCACGTGAATACTTCCACTCACAATCACATAATATTTCATGACTTCAAACACACTCTTGGGACCTGAAGGGTTCACAAATGGACTTTTCATTGTACAACTGAGGACCTGCCACGTACGATTCTTTGAACATGATCTCACACATTTTCCCCCTCAGAGTAAATAGTAAAAACCCCATGCGTGATCTACCCATGAAAGAGGAGGATGTGTCAGTGGTTCCTTTGAAGAGAAAATGTTTGATCTGTTCTTGGAATATCTATATCCCGTGTTAACGTAAATCCATTATTCTGTAGCGCATGGCAACAGGTGTTCTAAAAAAAGTAAAACACTGCTCTCTGTTGGCGTAATTGTGACGTGCATGTTTAAAAGGAGTGCGTGGATGCTGCTTATGTGAATATGAATTATGGCTTTTTATAATGAACAGTATAATCAGCTTGGGAAATATTTGTCCTAAAAAACGTATCCGTGACAAAAACGAATTTTGAAAATCGTGTTTTGTGAGAATTGAAATGTATTGTTGCTGCTTTGGTTGTTGTATAGCATAGCTCTAGTACAAAAGGTGTTAATGTTTTTAAAATTTTTAAAGTTTCCAATATTTAACAGCCTATACACTCCAAAAAATATTTTTGTTCCTTGTTCAAACTACTTTTTTGAAATGAGCTGAAACAACACAGTTCTTAAGATTTTGTTGGGGCAACTTAATTGTTTTATGTTCAATCCACTTAAGTTAATTTAATTCCTTCATGTTGTCCTAACACAAATCGATTGTGTGGAACCCATCATTTTTTACACTGTACGTTCTCATAACTGCTTGTTCAAACTACTTATTTATAATGAGCTGAATCTACACAATTATTAAATTCCTAATTTTTTTTGGAACAACTTAATTGTTTTATGTTCAATCAACTTAAATTTGTAAAAAAAAAAACAATTAAGTTAACTTAATCGATTTGTGCTGAGACAAGATGAAGCAATTGTGTGAAACCCTGCATGTTTTACAGTGTAAGGTTTTAGAATAAATGTTAGATTAAAATATTAATTATACCTATTTAAATAAAATTCAGATAGGCTAACATCATGTCTGGGTAAAAATAACATTGTAATGTTTTAAGAGACACTGTACTGCTTTTTTAAAAGAAGTCTGAACATTCTGAATAAGATGAACATTCAAATATTGTTACATTTTGGGTGAAACTAAAAATTGAGATTTTTTTTTTTTTACCTTAAAATAAGAAGCCATTTCCGTTGTAATATATATATTTTATGTCAAGCAATAAAGTATTTTATGAAGCAGAAAGTAGAATCATTAGTAACTTTTGGAATTTGTTCCTTTAAGATGTTTACATTTTCACCTTTTGATTTGACCATTGATATATATTATATACTATAGATGTCTTTTGTGGACAATATACCAAAACAACAAAAAGAACAAAAATAAGTAAAATACAACAATAAATCCTAGTTAAAAAATATGCCTAATCCAATTTTTTTTATAGACCATTTTGAGGGATGTAAACAAAAACAACAGTCCCAACGTATTTCCTGTTTTACATTTTTCCTTTCTATAGCTTCCGAGAATTAAAAAAGAGCCACATATTGATAAATAATGTTATGATAGCTGTTTTATCATTACGTTATGACTGAATTGCCTCTTGTTACAGTTATGAAATAGTTTGATAACAAGCAGGAAATATTCATGGGTCAATGACATGACCAAATTGAAATGGACTAATAGAAGCTATATATCGTAGAATAGACAGCTATTGTTAGAAGGTCAAGGTTTGTTGTTTATTGATTCATATTTGGTTTTAGCAAAAATATATTCTAAAATTATTTACTGTTCAAGCATTGATGGAAAATACAAAGCTTAACCATTTCTTAAGCTATAATTGCATAAATTATCATTATTACAATAATTATTTTAATTAATTGCCACTTTATAAATAATGCTCTAAATGAAATGAATTAATACAAATAAAAAAGCTTGTATAAGCTAGCGTTGTGATTGTCCCTTTTGACTTTCAGACTACAGCTCTGCCTCTTTTCCATTTGGCCAGAGGAGAACTGGTCCCTCGACTGACCCTGGTTTCTCCCGTCAACTTTCGTCAGTAGGTGGAGTTTTTGGTTCCTTTAGTGGAGTTGTTCTTCAGTGGATCATCTTTCAATATTGACATTCACATAAACTAAACAGAATCAGTAACTAACCAGAACTAGCATTGATTCTGCCGTAACTTACTGCTACACTGAATTTTCCAGAAACTAAAATTGTTATTGTCATCTGACTAAAAGCGGTTTTGACACAAGAAATAAAGGAGACTTGACCTGATTAAAGAAAAATACCCGATGCAAAAATGCCAAATAAGAGAATTGTCATTCTAGAAATAAACGATCCCTTTAAATATGGCTTTTAACAACAAGGACCCTTGGAATCAAAACGCGAGAACTGCTGCTTTATCTTCAACCTGTTGCATTGGCTTCATAAGGTGGTTGTTGTGACCGTGATCAACCACTAGAGGGCATCAACGCCGAGCACAGGTTTATCTTAATATTCAGGTCAATAAAGCCTACGAGCCTCCGTTTTTTAATCCGTTGACTCAGGTATCTATCTATCTATCTATCTATCTATCTATCTATCTATCTATCTATCTATCTATCTATCTATCTATCTATCTATCTATCTGTCTATCTGTCTATCTGTCTGTCTGTCTGTCTGTCTGTCTGTCTGTCTGTCTGTCTGTCTGTCTTTTTGTCTGTCTTTTTGTCTGTCTGTCTGTCTGTCTGTCTAAAAAAAGGCAGATGTGAGTATAACAGACTGACGGGGCTGTTTGTTGTCCTCCGGGGGCCGGATTGCAGCTGATAGCGGTGAGGATCTGCCTGGCCTGCCGCAGGGGGGGGGGGGGGGGGGGGGGGGGGGGGGGGGGGGGGGAAACTGTTGTCATGACACATCTCTCCCTGGTGGAGGAGGGGTGAAGCACTCAGGGATTTCCAGCGAACCAAGACTCCACACCAGCCCGACCATCTGCCCGCGCCCCTGCGATCCCTCTCTCCATCTCAGCCCTCCCTTCCTCTCATTCATCCTGATTCTCACTCCTGTGGCAAGCCGTTTGGACAGTTATTCATGCGCAGGTCAGGATACGTTCTTGCTTATTCAAATGACACTTGTTAAAACGCCAGTTCTTCATATTATGACATAAACTTAATTTCTGGAACTATTAAAAAAAAAATTAATTCTTCTTATAACGTTGTCATTTGCAGAAATTAAATTCTTTATAAGCAATTGAATGATAGCTAGTAAAATACTTGGTCTTGGAGGGCCAGTGTCCTGCAAAGTTTAGTTCCAACCCCAATCAGACATACCTGGGTTAGCTAATCAAGCTTTTAGGCTATTAAGTTTTCTAGAAACATCCGTGCAGATGTGGTAAGGCAAGTTAGAGCTAAAATCCTCCACGGCACTCCTGATGTATTATAATACTAACAATTAAATTTTTTGATCATGAATTACATTTCCATTACAGTTTCTCATTCCTAGATATGTCTAAAATGCCTTTCTTATTATAATGTTGGGTCCACACCACGCAATGAGAATACTTGGATTGAGTCACTAGTTTGTGGAATATTTAGCAAATTCCAATGTGTTTATAGTAAAAGTGGTGTGAATTCCGCATCATTTGTGCAGCCCAGCAGACATTTGCTTTTATTCGCACATTTTGCATTCACTTTGTATGTGATCTGCTCGCACAAATAGTTAAGTTTGGATTTGATGTGACTGTGAACCCAGCATAAAACCATCACATAACACTGTCATTACAGTGACAAAGTAATGCTATTAAAAACGAACAATTTTACTACAGTATAACAGCAAATAAATGATTCATAGCAAGAACCAACAATAGCATTAGTAATCACACAATTAAAAACAAATAAAAACAAATGCATTTGCAAATTGCTTCATGATATCAGCAACTGATTTTAAATGGCAGCTTATGTTGACAATTACTAGTACAATTCTTGGTGCCAATTTTATACACTTACACTAGTTGTATTTTAATTCCTGATATCAAGAATTATTTTAGGTGAGTGGTCACATTATTATTGATATAAAGAATTAACAACATTACAGTGGAAATGTAAGTCATGAAACATCAAAATACATTGCTCTGAGTACATTTTGTTGTACGTTTCAGATGACAATGATGGCAATTCATTTTTCCAAGGGGCCACATTAGACTCAATTTATTTTTCAATACAGTCCATTTATTTTCAAAAAAAAAAAAAAAAAAAAAAAATTCAATAAACATAAAAACTCTAACTTTAAAAAATAAATCAATTTTACACAAAAAGTGTTTAAAGACCAGCATCACAATATCAACTTCATATAAATGCCATGGTGTTGTTTGTTTGATTGCTTCACCTTAGTTATTTTTTTATTTATTCATTCATTCATTCATTCATTCATTCATTCATTATTGCATTCATTTATTTATTTATATATATTTTTTATTTATGTTCAGTGAGAGAATTCTAGCCTGTGCTAATCTGAGGTAATTAGTCTGCCTTTATTACTGTACAATTACATACAAAGGCTGTTTCTCAATATGCGTTCTTCAGCGGTCTTGCATCCTCGTGTTCTCGTGTAACGTCATCATCAGCTGCCAAAGTTCAGTTCCAATACTCAAGACCGCAAGAACAGAGGACGCGTGAAACTTCCCGGATGTGTTCTTGATATCGAGGACGCACTGATGCAGACTCGAGCACCGATCTTGCTCTACAAGTCCCAGAAGTCATTGCGACTGGAGGTGGGAAGCGCATCATTTTATTTAGATTTATTATTAAAGTTCAGAGATAAAACTTTTTACCTCAGGAGTTTCCCTAAATGAAACGGTGAATATAAACATTACCATGGACATCTTAATATAGGAATAAACACATTGAAGGTGTTTGTTTGCTGAAATTCCTATTAAAATCAGTTTTATTTATATTGTACAACGAACATTTATAATGTTTATATGCATAGTATATATTTTGAAAAAGGGAAAAACAATAAATCGTTGTATGAATGCTGTAATGTTTAAATAATTTTCCATTTAAAACGCGTGAAGGCCACGTGACCATCAGGAAGAACGCAGCATCTCATTTCTCACAGGACGCGTTCTCTGTCCTCGCGGTCTCCAAAGTTCGTTCTTCCGAAGACACCCGGCAAGACCGGTCTTCACAAGAACGCAAGTCCATTCTCTGGGTTCTTGGAATTGAGAAACAGCCAATGTGTGAAGCTGCCTGGTTGGTTCCTGTCACATGACGCATAGTTCGCTCTGAAATGTTTAGATTTTTTTCAACTTTTGGCACCTTGAAAACATGAGCGTGACATACCGCATGTGCATCCCTTCTTATTCGCGTGCTGAACAGGTGCGTCTCCATTTGAAATAACGAAACTGAGCAAGCAAAAGACGCTATATGTGAAAGTCCCCTTTTGTTGACTCGCAATATCAGACCTGCGCATTGCAAGGCCCTGTTTGCGAATGAATTTAAATTAAATAAATACTTTACGTGGGCCATAAAATGCCCAGGTCTGCACTAGAGTGTGCTGTCTACATTTTTGTGAATCTGAAATATGTTTTACAGATCACCTAGACAAGCGAACCACTGACCTCAACCATTCCTTAAACCCAACCAATAGTGTTTTCAAAAGCAAATATAAAAAAAGTGCACTGCGATCCCACTTAGATTTAACTTGATTTTAGACAGCTTTTATTTGAACACCTACACAAAAAAGGGAATTACTAAGCAAACTGACCATGCCAGAAAAGTTGTCCATCTGGACCTACAACCAAAATGAATACCTACACTGAAAAAAAGGATTCATTGGATTAAATATTTTTGAAGTGGTTGCAAACAATTGATATGGGCTGAATTTAAACCAACAAATTAAGTTGAACATTACTAAATTTGATTTGTTTGCTTAAATTCAGCCCATATAAATTGTTTGCAACCAGAAAATGTAGACTGAAGCATGTATTTCCAATAAGCCTCTGTTAAAGAAGTCATCTTGCAAGTAAATAAAAGTAAAAATGGCTTGCCATACCCTCCTCCCCCTCGCTTCATGTCTGAGAGGGATCAGATTTGCTGGTTATTATAGGCCAGTGTGGTGTGTTATGAATCTTTTAGACGTGAGGTTTCTGAATGAAAACTAAGAAGCTGTCATTACTCATAAAAGAGAAGTGCTGCACACACAGGTGTATGTACTGACATTTTGTTGTAATGTGGCTCTGAAGGACATGTTCTTCATAACCGCCAGCTTGCAGATGAATAAGAGTGTCTGCAGAATAAACATCTGCTCTCTTTGTCAGTCACCTGTGGCTGAGGCGCCACTCAATCTGTCGCTCTGTTGGCTATCATTATCAGCTCAAATCAGGTAGCTTACAGGTAAGGTTCTCTCTATGATATAACGTGCTTGTAACATTAATATTTCTTACACTCTAAAAAATAAAAAATAAATACATAAAAAGCAAAAATGTATCTTTTTAGGTACAAATGGCTGTTATAAGGGATTTTGTACCTCCAGTTTGTCTTATCATCTTATGTTTGTCTATCATTCCTTTGGGGTACAACATTTTATCCTATAGACCATTTTGATAGATGTAAACAATAACAATGGTCCCAACATATTTCCTGTTTTACATTTTTAATTTCTATATCTTCCGAGAATCCAGAAAGAGCCACATATTGATAAATAATGTTATGATAGCTGTTTTATCATTAAGTTATGATTGAATTGCCTCTTGTTACAGTTATGAAATAGTTTGATAACAAGCAGGAAATGTTTTGAGCCAATGACATTACCACATTGAAATGGACTATGAAGGAACTAATGCAGACATTTATAGGTACAATTATACACCTTAAACAAATATTTTGAGTGGATGCTCGTTGGGCTACATTTAAGGACAATAACATGTTCCACAAATCATTCTAAATTTAACGTTTATGCTTTAAGCAATTTGGTTAAAAAATGAGGTTGATCAATGGTTTATAATTATCATTTCATTTTATTATACGTTTTTCATTCTAAATTATATATTATTTTATTTTTATTTTTAGTTTCTGTTTGTGTACTTGATCTTGAGTGTTGGAGTTTATTGTGTTAAATGTGTCATTCTTGTTATGTGAAGCACCACCATGTCCAAATGAATTGCCCCAAACTATACACTGCAAATAAATATATATAAATCAGCACTTTTTTTCTGTTTATTTATGCATTTGAATAGCACTATATGTGACCATGATCTCTCATTCAACAATTGTAATGTTAAAAAGTTTGAAAAGATGACTTTTATTGACATTTTAATAGTTTGAAGTGATGTAATGTCTGCAGTGGTGTAGAAAATCATGGTACAAAATCCTAATACACATTTTCTGTTAATTTACTGAATTTTACAGACTTGAAACTATATAATGTAAGAAATTATATATATAATATATATATATATATATTTTCTTTTTCGGCTTAGTCCCTTTATTAATCTGGGGTCGCCACAGCAGAATGAACAGCCAACTTATCCAGCACTTGTTTTTACTCAGCTGCAACCCATCTCCACACTTATTCACACTCATACCCTACGGACAATTTAGCTTACCCAATTCACTTGTACCGCATGTCTTTGGACTGTGGGGCAAACCAGAGCACCCAGAGGAAACCCATGCGAAACCGGGGAGAACATGCAAAGTTCACACAGAAACGCCAACTGACCCAGCCGAGGCTCGAACCAGTGACCTTCTTGCTGTGAGGCGACAGCACTACCTATTGCGCCACCGCCTTGCCTATATATATATATATATATATATATATATATATATATATATATATATATATATATATATATATATATATATATATATATATATATATATATATATATATATATATATATATAATTTACTTATTTATTAATTTTATAAATCACTTTGTTAAATTGTAGAGTTGTATTATCAACAGAGCAGAGATAAAGGTCCTATAATGCACCTCAACCATAGATAAGCAGAAAAAAAAACATGTGAATCACAAAGCATGGAATTATTTATACACTAATTTATAGATATTCTTATAGGATTTGTTCACAGAGGAACAAAATTGTACCTTTGTGGTACCATTTATGCTGAGAGTAGAGTTGTTTTATAAAGCTCTTAAACAAATTAGGAGAAATACATTTTTCATGTTTTTTTGAAAGTTTTATTTCGATGTCAAACTAGCATTTTAAAAATATTTAATTATTTCAATAGGGTGAAATAATGAATGGATGAATGATGAATACAGTTTTACGACAGAGAATTTAGTTTTTGTTTTATAATAGATTAAGTAGAATATTTTAGAGGTGTTTTTAAAGCATGATTATTTTATAGTTTCATCTTGTACTAACATAAACAAAAATTAAAAGTTGCTATTTTATAGACTGATATGGCTAGGAACTACTATACTCTCATTCCGGTGTAATAATTAAGGAACTTTGCTGGCTGCAGCAGTGAAATGATATGATTCAGTGCCTGAAATTAGTCCCCAGCTAGCTAGGTAACAATGCTTTGTCATTTCACAGAAGAGTCAAGCTTTAAATAGGAAAAATAAATTAAATCAAAACCCTTTTAGAAATATTTGAGCGAGATGCTAATGGTCTAATCAGATTCAATCATTTATGCTAAGCTAAGCTAAAAGTATACTCCTGCCACACTAAATGATGCTTGCTGTTTGCTGTAACTGCTTTTAGACTACTAGTTTTTCGGGGCAACAACTTGATTGTTTTATGTTCAATCCAATTAAATTTGTAAAAACTACTAAGTTAACTTATTCCTGTATGTTGTCCCAACACAAATCGATTGTGTGGAACCCAGCTGTTTTTACAGTGCTCGGACATGAGCTGAATGGATTAAAAAATGATAAAACTCAACTGTTTAACTCTTGATTATTTTTTAAAATGAGACGTGTTAACAGATGTGTGAATCATTGTTAATTAATTTCAACGAATTAATTAACTAATGCAACCTTATTTCAATGTGTCAATTTCTCTTATCTGCCTAATAGTCTGATCACACAAGCATCAATGTGACTTGAGGACTTGTAATAAAAACATCCCCGTTGGCTGTGTGTTCTGCTTCTGCTCTCAGGTAATGTCATAAACATCGCAGGGCAGCGTTTTCTCTCCAGCCTGACACAGCAAATCTATCAGCCATTATTGGCCAGAGCTCCTGAACTACCATGACAAGAAAACACAAACCTCTTTATTCTCTTCTTATGCCGTTTTTAATAGAGTCGATCTCCTGTCTCAAAACTAATTACAGGTACAAAAGAGACACTGGCAGATGAAAAGCACCTGCGCTTTGATGGAGGATGAGAGGCTAAATAAATGTGATTTGCGCAGTAATGGACGACTGAGGAGTTTCTGCTGCATCTCTAAGTTCTGAGGGTCAGTCACTGAACAGAAATAGAATTTTTTTTTCTCTTCTGACCAGCATGGAGTCGAGGATTCAGGCTATTCACACAAAGGCTTGAGGTTCAATCGCAGACTAGCAAGGGCCCCTAGAGAGTTCCCGAGATCAAAATTTCACTCAGTGCCCTTGAGCAAGGCCCTTAACCTGAAGGGGCTCCAGGCAGACCCTGTTTGCTCTCAGTGAACACAAAAATCTCTTTAGATTCTTTAAGGGGGTAGAGATATAACCTTATGGAGTACAGAACTGGTTATAAATTGAATATTTTTTACATTTTATTATTTTTATTATTATTATTACTATTATTATTATTATTATTACTATTATTATTATTATTATTATTATTATTATTATTATTATTACTATTATTATTATTATTATTATTATTATTATTATTATTATTATTATTACTATTATTATTATTATTATTATTATTGTTACTATTATTAGTATTACTATTAATAGTAATAGTAGTAGTAGTAGTAGTAATATTAGTAGTAGAACATACATTGCGGGAAATAAGTATTCAACACGTCACCATTTTTCTTAGAAAACATATTTCTAAAGGTGCTTTTGACTTAAAATTTTCACCAGATGTTGATAACAACTAGATAAATACATGTATGCAAATAAAACAAATCTAATTAATTTACAAATTAAGTTACGTGTAATAAATTGAAATGACATGGGAAAAAAGTAAGGAACACAAGAAAAAAGGGAGGGGTAAAAAGGCAGTGAAAGCCCAGACAGCAGCTGAAATGTCTTAGTAGTTCTTCAGCAACCCTCTGCCCTTCGTCAGTGTTAATTAATATTAGCTGTTTCAGTCCAACATCTACATTACCAGGATGATGAAGATGAAACCAGAGTGGACATTTCAGCAAGACAATAATCCGAAACACAGCCAAGGGAACTCTCAAATGCTTTCAGAGAGAGAAAATCAAGCTGTAAAATGGCCTAGCCAATCCCCTGACTGAAATGAAAAATTAATTGGTAAACTAATTAGATTTGTTTGCTATTCATATGCAGTTAAAGTCAGAATTATTAGCCCCCCTGAATTATTAGCACCCCTGTTTATTATTTCCCCAATTTTTAACAGTGAGAATATTTTTTTCAACACATTTCTAAACATAATAGTTTTAATAACTCATCTCTAATAACTGATTTATTTTATCTTTGCCATGATGACAGTACATACTTCTATTCTAGCCGAAATAAAACAAATAAGAGTTTCTTCAGAAGAAAAAAAACATTATCAGACATACTGTGAAAATGTCCTTGCTTTGTTAAACAAAATTTGGGAAATATCTAAAAAAGAAAAAAAATTCAAAAGGGGGCTAATAATTCTGACTTCAACTGTATGTATTTCTCTGGTTGTTATCAACATCTGTTGACAATTTCAAGTAAACAGCACCTTTAGAAATATGTTTTCTAAGAAAAAAAGGTGATGTGTTGAATATTAATTCCCCACTGTAAATATTTTTTTCTCTAAATAATATTATGCTTTTATTGATTAATTGTTTTTATATATTTTTATATATGTATAAAAACTACAAAACAATGATCATTTCCATAATATTTGCTAAATAAAATTGAAATTGATAAAACTAAATGTTGCCAACATGCCGGCATAAAAACAACAAATTACTTCCAAAGATTTTAGTTTTTCAATGGATGTTAACTGATCATTCAGAAATACTTGACAGGATGAATAATAAAACATTTTTAGAACATATTTTGATAACATTATTAGTACTAAATAAATACCTCTAATGCTGTATATAAAGAAAAAAATACATACATATATTTAGCGGCTCATAAAATGTCAAATAATTAATCAAATAAACAGACAGTTTTTTAGGTAAATTTAAGTTCATGTTGATATTTATAAATTGGTATTTATATATTTGTATTACAGCTGTGAGTGTTAGCTCTTTAATGCATGTAATTAATTATTATTATTATTATTTAAATATCTCTAATGGCAAGATAAAATAAAATAAATAAAAAAATTATAAAAATGTCATTACATTTATATTTGTCAACTTTGTATTACATCATAAAATGTAAAACAAATGCATAAACAATTGTATTTCTGTAAGTAAATTTATGTTTTTTATTTAATATGTATTTGTATATCAAACAAATAGCTCTGAATAAAATAAAATAAAATAAAATAAAATAAAATAAAATAAAATAAAATAAAATAAATAAAATAAAATAAAATAAAATAAAATAAAATAAAATAAAATAAAATAAATCCAAACGTTCAGGGTTGCATCACATCACAAAATGTAGAAAATATGTAAACAGCTTTTTTATTTTTTTTGATATAGACTAATGCATTTGTTTATCAACTTGTAGTTATATTTGCATTATGGCTGTCAGAGTTAACTCTTTAACACATGAAATTAATTAATTAATTAATTAATTAATTATCATTTATCACCTAAATAGCTCAATCACAAAAATAAATTAAATTAAATTAAACCAAAATTAAAATATCAAAACAATATAACAGGCAGGGATGGGCAGTATTTATGTTACATCTATTTCAAATACGTATTTTAAATACAAATAAGTATTTCGTAATTTGTATTTGATTGGGTTTATGGGTGAATGCTTTGTATTAAAATACTTTAGTTTCTTGTATTTTTAAAATACTGTAAAATACTTTGTATGAGGTCTACATGATGACTTCATAAAAATGCGGCCTCACATTGATGCTTTCTCAAATTTGTTTTCACAAATAATAGTAGTTTTAGATGGATTGCTGATGTAGATGCTAAGAAAATAAGACAAACAACATACAAATAAGTCTTACAGTGGCGATTCCTACAATACTTCATCGGCTGTTTCAAATGCCAGTTGCTGATCTGCAGATGCAGTGTACAGTTAATGAAGAGATGTCAAAGTGGCACAATATGAGACACAAATATTTATACTGGTCAAAAACCCCAGACTCCTGTTGCAGCAGCAGCATGTATATAAAGAGTTTATTTGCAAAAACAGATATCTCAATTTTTTAGAGATAACATTACTAAAACTGGAGATGTTAGAAGTTTTCAGAAATCACATTTTTACATTAAGTATGAAAGACTTCAATTGCAATAAAAAAAATATTTATTTAAAAAAATATATGTAAACAAACAAATTAAATGAGGGCTGTATGGTGGCTCAGTGGTTAGCACTGTCACCTCACAGCAAGATAGTTGCTGGTTCGAGTCCTGGCTGGGCCAGTTGGCATTTCTGTGTGGAGTTTGCATGTTCTCCCCATGTTGGCGTGGGTTTCCTCCGTGTGCTCCAACATCCCCCACAAACCAAAGACATGCTCTATAGGTGAATTGAATAAGCTAAATTGGCCATAGTGTATGAGTGTGTGTGTGTGTGTGCGAATGACTGTGTATGGGTGTTTCCCAGTACTGGGTTGCGACTGGAAGGACATCCGCTTTGTAAGAACATATCCTGGAATAATTAATTCTGCTGTGGCGACCCCTCATAAATAAAGGACTAAGCAAAAAAAAAAGAATGAAAATTAAAATAACCTCTTCATCACCCTTTTAAAATATAAGACTGTTGAGAGATGATGGCAATTTTACTGGCCACGCAATGGATGGAAACGAAATAAAGAGATAGTACTATGTTCCAACTCATTATCTGCATTAGATGGTTTTTACAGTGATTTTTTTTTTACAGTTCATCCAGAGATGATCTTTAAGACAGGACTTTATGTACAAAATTTATAAAGAAAAACAAAAGTTTATAAATACGTATTCACGTGCAGTAGAGGTGAATGAGGTGGCATTTGCTCTGAGAAACTGTTGCTGTCAAACATTGTTTACTTCACTAAGTCAGTTTGGTGGTAAAAGGATTGATCAAATAGGCCTGTCAATAGAGGGTTTGCGAAGAAATGTCATGCTCCCTAAAAGTATTTTGCAGTATTTTCAAAAATCAAAATACATTATTTTATTTTGATACATTTGTGGCTGCTGCATTTTGTAGTTTATTTTGATACACAAAAAATTGAGGTATTTTGTATTTTATTTTAAAGTACATTTCAATGTATTTTAGCCCATCCCTAATAACAGGCAAACTTGTATCAAATCCTAATAATGTAATATAATTAGAAAATGTTTCTCTAATTATTAAGTTTATGTTTTTATTGATCAGTTGGTATTTATTCTATGCGTATGAGGCCTTCAATCAGTTGTATTGTTTTTCACATAAGTACAGCAGCTACAAAACAAAACTAAACTAAATTAAAATAAACTAAAGGAATAAAATGCCAACATTTTTATATTCTGCAGCCTTGCACCACATCATAAAATGTAATAGAAATACACACTATAATCATGGCAATCATTTGTAATCATTATGTTAATGAAGATAAATGTTGCCCAAAATGGGGCTAACTAATCAATGTTAAAAATATAAATGTTACCAACACTATTTTTTTTTACATTTTGAACTTTTCAGATCAGATTGAAGTTCAGACTGAGTCATTATTATTTCTCCATCAATATTTATCTTTGAAGACAACCTTATGAACCATCTTCTCTGAACATATGAGACATAAACTGCATGTCTATTCATAAACACAATTACATTTCAAAATAAATTGCTGTATATTAATAATGGCATAAATCATTTCTGATGCCACTATGTATGGAAATTCCCAAAGAGGATATGCATTCCATAATAATAATCGCATAAATCATTTCAATATTATTGAGGCCACAATGTATAAAAAGCTCCAATGACGAAATGCATTGCTGAAATTCCACTGAGCTACAGAAACAGATGGGAATGCTTGCACTTTTTCAGTTTGCTATAAAGCTATATGTTGGATAAAACAGATCTGTGCCAAAACCAGCATAACTATTAACCATTCACATCCTTTAACATTAAGCTGAACCCAATCTTCTTTGAACTGACTAAAAAAACTTAATTCTCAAAGTAAAAAGTATTCTGTGTACTTGTTTACCATTGATGAATCTTCATACCTGATTTTAGATTATTTATATCATATTATTAATATTTTATATTCGTGCTAGGCAAAAATTAATCATGATTAATTGCATCAAAAGAAAAAGTTTGTTTTGACATAATTTAAGTGTGTGTACTGTGAATATTTATTATGTACAGTTAAGGTCAGAATTATTAGCTCCACTTTAAATAGTTTTTTCTTTTTAAAATTTTTCCCAAATGATGTTTAACAGGGCACGGACATTTTCACAGTATGTCTGATAATATTTTTTTTCTTCTGGAGAAAGTCTTATTTGTTTTATTTTGGCTAGAATAAAATCAGTTTTTAATTTTTTAAGAACCATTTTAAGGTCAAAATTATTAGCCCCTTTAAGCTATATATTTTTTCAATAGTATACAGAACAAACCATCGTTACACAATAACTTGTCTATAATTACCCTAACCTGCCTAGTTAACCTAATTAACTTAGTTAAGCCTTTAAATGTCACTTTAAGCTGTATAGAAGTGTCTTGAAAAATATCTAGTCAAATATTATTTACTGTCATCATGTCAAAGATAAAATAAATCAGTTATTAGAAATGAGTTATTTAAACTATTATGTTTAGAAATGTGTTGAAGAAATCTTACATAAGATAATATAAATAATATAAATCAGTTATTAGAAATGAGTTATTAAAACTATAATGTTTAGAAATGTGTTGAAAAAAATCTCTCTGTTAAACTGAAATTGGGAAAAAAATAAACAGGGGGGTTAATAATTCAGCGGGGTTAATAATTCTGACTATATATACAGTTGCAATCAGAATTATTCAACCCCCTGATTTATTAGCCCCCCTGTTTATTTTTTTCCTCAATTTCTGTTTAACGGAGAGAAAATTTTTTCAACACATTTCTAAACATAATAGTTTAAATAACTCATTTCTAATAACTGATTTATTTTATCTTTGCCATGATGACAGTAAATAATATTTTACTAGATATTTTTCAAGACACTTCTATACAGCTTAAAGTGACATTTAAAGGCTTAACTAGGTTAATTAAGTTAACTAGGGAGGTTAGGGTAATTAGGCAAGTTATTGTATAATGATGGTTTGTTATGTAGACTATTGAAAAAATATATAGCTTAAAGGTTTAAGCTATTTCTAGCCGAAATAAAACAAATAAGACTTTCTCCAGAAGAAAAAATATTATCAGACATACTGTGAAAATTTCCTTGTTCTGTTAAACATCATTTGGGAAATATTTAAAAAAAATAAATAAAATTCAAACGGGGTTCAATAATTCTGATTGCAACTGTATATATATATATATATATATATATATATATATATATATATATATATATATATATATATATATATATATATATATATATATATATAAATATATATTATCTTTGCAGTCCGCAAAAAATTAACTCGACATTGTTTCAAAGCTGAAAAAACAGCATGACTGACCTGTAAACATAACACTTAAATGAGAAAACTCACAAAGACTTGACCACGGTGCACCTTAATTGTCTCAGGATTGAACTGGGGTCTGGCTGTTTTGGTCTGAATAGATTAGTCCCCAGGTCAAAGTTTGTCGGTCCACCCTCCCCCTCCCCCCGTCATGAAATATTCACCACGCTCTGCTGTCGTCAAAGACACAGCAAATCACAAAACTAGGGATTAAAGCAGAAGGGTTAAGTCTGTAACGTGGGTTTGAAACAGTTTTTAACCTATGAGAAACCAAAAACGCATGTGCAAAGGGGCTGACCTATTTTTACACTTCCTTTTTATTGCAACATTCTATACAAAACACAATTCATCATTTTTAACTTCAGAACTGATGTCACTGATAGACTGTATGTCCTAGATTTAAAGTAGTTTCCTGTTTTACTACAGTGCTGGAGATTGCATCATTCTGCATGAAACGACTCGATTTAAGCGCTCAGAGTTATAAATGAGCTGACTGAACAAGTTATTTTGTTGTCTCTATAAAGCGCACAGTTGGAGGTGAACAGGAAAAGCATTCTACACTTCTTGATGGAGCTGGTGAACTCTGACCCGCTGGAAGAATATTCACATGCATCCTCCCCCACTTCTCCTTCTTCAAACTAACTCAGAGTCAAAGTTGTTCCACTCTGAGCTGCTGCTGCTGCTGCTGCTGGGGAAAACAACAGGTTGCTGCTTTCAGATTAGTTCACATTTTCAAGACGTACACTTTAAAAAAATGCAGGGTTCCACACAATTCATTCATGTTATCCCAACACAAATTTATTAACTTAACACTTTTAACAAATGTATGTGGATTAAACACAACAAATTAAGTTGTCCCAATGAAATCTCAAGAATTGTGTTGTTTCAACTCATTTTAAGTAAGAAGTTTTAACGAGCAAAAAGAAAAAAATTATTTAAGTGTATAAGATTCAGTGCTATCAAAAGATTAATAGCGATGAATCGCATCCAAAATAAAAGTATTTTATTTTAAAGTTTGTGTGCTGTGTACATTTATTTTATACATAGTTTTGTTTTTAACTATATGTTTGTATCACATACACATAATAAATATATCAAAAACACACAAATATATTATGTCAAAACAAGCTTTTATTTCGCATGTATTAAACGCGATTAATCTTCGGCCAGATCTAACAGTTATTAACCTTCCTGAATTATTAACCCCCTGTATATTTTTTACCCCAATTTCTAAACATAATTGTTTTACTAACTAATTTCTAATAACTGATTTCTGTTATCTTTGTCATGATGATAGTATATTATATTTTTCAAGATATTAGTATTCAGCTTAAAGTGCAATTTAAAGGCTTAAATTAGCATAATTTAAGGCGAGTTAGCATAATTAGGCAAATCATTGTATAACAGTGGTTTGTTCTGTAAACTGAAAAATAAATCGTTACAATTTTTTGCTTAAAAAATATAAAAACGTTTTACTTTTTACTCGATTTTTTTACTCGATTTTACTCTAGCCGAAATAAATCAAACAAGACTTTCTTCAGAAGAAAAAAGTATTATAGGAAATATATATACAGTTGAAGTCAGAATTATTAGCCCCCCTTTTAATTTTTTTTTCTTTTTTAAATATATCCCAAATGATGTTTAACAGAGCAAGGAAATTTTCACAGTATGTCTGAAAATATTTTTTCTTCTGGAGAAAGTCTTATTTGTTTTATTTCGGGTAGAATAAAAGCAGTTTTTATTTTTCTAAACACCAATTTAAGGACAAAATTATTAGCACCTTTAAGCTATATATTTTTTCGATACTCTACAGAACAAACCATTGTTATACATCAACTTGCCTAATTACCCTAACCTGCCTAGTAAACCTAATTAACCTAGTTAAGCCTTTAAATGTCACTTTAAGCTGTATAGAAGTGTCTTGAGAAATATCTAGTCAAATATTATTTACTGTCATCATGGCAAAGATAAAATAAATCAGTTATTAGAGATGAGTTATTAAAACTATTATGTTTAGAAATGTGTTGAAAAAAATCTTCTTTCCAATAAACAGAAATTGAGGAAAAAAAGTAATAAAGGGTAAAGTTGGTCTGATGCTAATAATATCAATGATTTTAATTAGCTTAATTAAACATTAGACATTTAGTTAGTCTTAAAAAGAAAACAAGTGTAACACTTTTTAAAGTCATAATTCACACCATTGAAAGGTGGCACGGTGTCAACATATGCTGGAATAGTTGGCGGTTCATTCCACTGTGGCGACCCCTGATAAATAAGGAACTAAGCCAAAGGAAAAATAATAAATTCACACTATTAACAAACCATTAACTAAGATTATTAGCTCAATAATTAGCTGTTATTAGCAAAAATTAATAGTAGGTTTTGTTTAGGATTAGGGAATAAAATTTAAATTTATAGCTAGCAGTAAACAGCTAATAACTAGTGTTATGAAAACAAACATTCAAATTAGCTCTGTTTAAAATAGATTACAACGAAATAAAACAGATATTTTTTATAAAAAATATATTTAAAATAAATATAATATAATTTTCATTTATTTATTTTCTTCGGCTTAGTCCCTTTATTCATCAGGGGTCACCACAGCGGAATGAACCGCCAGCTTATCCAGCATATGTTTTAAACAGCAGATGCCCTTCAGGCTGCAACCTGGGAAACTCCACACAGAAATGCCAACTGATCCAGCCACGACTCGAACCAGCGACCTTCTTGCTGTGAGGCAACAGTGCTAACCACTGAGCCACCTTGTTGCCATATAATATAATATAATATAATATAATATAATATAATATAATATAATATAATATAATATAATATAATATAATATAATATAATTTAAGTGCTGTCGCCTCACAGCAAGAAGGTCGCTGGGTCGCAGGTTCGAACCTCGGCTGGGTCAGTTGGAGTTTCTGTGTGGAGTTTGCATGTTCTCCCTGTGTTTACATGTGGGTTTACGCGTGGGTTTCCTCCAGGTGCTCCGGTTTCCCCCTACAGTCCAAAGACATGCGGTACAGGTGAATTGGGTAGACTAAATTGTCCGTAGTGTATGAGTGTGGATGAGTGTATGGATGTTTCCCAGAGATGGGTTGTGGCTGGAAGGGCATCCGCTGCGTAAAAATGTGCTGGATAAGTTGGTGGTTCATTCCGCTGTTAATAAAGGGACTAAGCCGACAAGAAAATGAATGAATGAATTAATAATATAATATAATATAATATAATATAATATAATATAATATATATTTGTTGGCGTTTCTGTGTGGAGTTTGCACGTTCTCCCTGCGTTCGCGTGGGTTTCCTCCGGGTGCTTTGTTTTCCCCCACAGTCCAAAGATATGCAGTACAGGTGAATTGGGTAGGCTAAATTGTCCGTAGTGTATGAGTGTGTGTGGATGGATAAGTTGGCGGTTTGCTGTGGCGACCCCTGATTAATAAAAGGACTAAGCCGAAAAGAAAATGAATAATATAATATAATATAATATAATATAATATAATATAATATAATATAATATAATATAATATTTTAAAACAAGCATATTGCAAAAATTATATGACAAAATATCATGGCAACGAATGGTTTTATATTTAACTTTACCCTATTTTAATAAGTTAATCACTTTTTTAGGGATACAAAGTTTAACCTAATTTTATTCAGTCTGTTGTAAGTTGAGATGACTAGAAAAGCTCATTTGATTCAATTAAAAAACATCAAGTCTGTCTGAAATCAAAATGTTATTCATCATTATTCTTTAGGTGAACAATTAATCTGTGTAAGTTAATCCACTTGTTTTGGTAATCTTCAATCAAACTCTGACCATGTATGAATAAAATGTCAATAGTTTTTTTGTGTAATTATTTTTAGTCAATATTGTGACCTATATAAACTCAGAGTGAAAATAAATTCAGAATTATGATGATGGTTATAAACTTGCAAATACAAATTTGTATACCAAAACTTTTTATCTCATGACTGGATCTCGCAATAACAAATTCAAAATTTAGATAAATTAAATGGATAGTTCACCCAAAAAATTAAAATATAAAAAATGCACTCACTATTTGCCTCAAATAACCCTTTATGGGTTTTATATATATATATATATATATATATATATATATATATATATATATATATATATATATATATATATATATATATATATATATATATATATATATATATATATATATATATATATATACACACACACACACACATATACACAGGCCTCCATAATCATTTTAATATTTAGAGAAATGCAAACACCCTCTGGAAAAGAAAGGAAACAGCAAGAAAATAAATGATAAGCATTGTTTTGTTGAGGCTAAAGTGTGTCTAATTTAAAACCTAATAAAGAACCAACAAAATATAAACAATAACATACATTGCATCAAGTTTTAAACAACTGAAGTATTTTAAACCCAACCCACACATACTTAAGCTCAAAAGTATTTTGTCTTTCTGTCCAAAAGCCGCATATTTCACTTGAACCGTGGAGATTTATTGTATTTCACATGTGATCATTTCTACTCATCCTTTCCCCCTTGTGTCCAGACTTCTGTGTGTGAGGTTTGGTGTGTGTCTGAGAGGAATAGAGGGGTGAAAGAGTTCAGAATTGCCCTTCCCCCAACAACCAAAAAAAAAAAAAATCATTTACTCTCTCTCCATCTAAAAAACAAAACAAAAAAACAAGCCCTCAAAAGGGTCCCAGAAACTATGAACCAGGCCACACTAATTGTTAAGCAAGCACACAAGATGATTAGAATGCATAAAATATGTGTTCAGTAAATCAAAATATCAAACAAAAACCAGAATGACTCCACAATGATATGTAACTTTAAAAAAAGATTCAAGTACATGGCTGAGAACAAGTGTTTATGGACAACACGCGTAATACTCATAATACTCTAAATCAGAAGAGAAATTAACAAATTCATATTTTTTTAAGATTTATTTTTTGGATTTTTTTATTTTTTATTTTGCCTTTATTAAGATAATAAAATAGCTGGTCAGGAAACGAAGCAGAGAGAAATAGAGAGAGGTCCATGAGTTGGGACTCAAAATTGGTGCAGTGGTGCAATATTGCTACATGTCAGTGCACTACTCATGAGGCTATCAGCACCGGCTAATCAGTTATTTATATATAGTCTGAAATAATTAAAGTGTACAAAAATATGAATAATACATACTATTACATGCAATCTCCAACGATGCTAAAAACTTAGAAAACAACAAATAACCTAGAAAAAAGTTTGTATAAATGTTTTACAAACAAAAAATGCTTATCTTTTACTCAAAAAACATCATCTTTTACTCACTTGTATAAAACCTGTTTGAGATTCTATCTTCTATTGAACACAAAGGAAGACATAGTGAAGAATGTTGGCAAAGCCATGAGCAGCTGCTGGTTTACAACATTCTTCATAGTATCTTGTTTTGAGTTCAACAGAAGAATATGATTTAAAAAAAGCTATTATTTTTTATTTGAGTACAAGTAATTAGTGAAGACAGTTTCATTTATGTGTGAACTGTCTCTTTAACAATCCAAATCTTCAGTTAGCCCAAATTCTTAAATCTCTTTATTTACTGAGATCCAGGACCTGTGAAGAGATGATGCCAACCATCTAAAACTTCAAGGACAACACATACTCTTAATACACAAATACACTTCATTGAAAAGGTACACTGTTAACAATTTCTTTAAATTCCACAGTATTTTACTGTAAAATAAACTCTATTATAAACTAACCGTTATATAGTGCAGTATTGTATTTTAAAGTTGCATATGGGAAATATCCTCTTGGCACCATTAAAATACAGTATTTTTTTATTAGCTGTAAATGGAAATGCAGTATTTATACTTTTATTAGATTTACAGTAAGTTACTGGCGAACTGCTGCCAGTAAGTTACTGTAAATTCTACAGGATTTTTTTTTTAGTGTACACAATGGCATCACTTATTTATTAAATACCTGTAGGGTAACTATGCTTAAATATATATATTTACGGCACTGCTGGGAGGCGTGCGTTGGATTGAGGCTGCAGGCTGAGTGCCGTGGTGTCCCACCAATGACGACATACAGCCATATCGCACTGCTATGAGTGTGATATTGCATTTATACAACAGTTTGACGGCATAATCGTCTATATAAAAAAGAAAATCAAACAGTCTCAAAAAACCTTTTGTATGAGACACTGCTTTCTTCCGCCATTCATTCACATCTGCAGCTGACGGTAAGAACAGCAGAAATCGTTGCTACTGTACTTAACAAACGCCATTTTAGAGCTAGTATTTGAATGATTCTCTAGCGTGATGTCTAAAGTGATGACAAAACATGATGTTTTGCTGACATTTTAAGATGATAAGGCTGAGCGCCATGAAATACCACCAGTCTACATATATTTATTTCTCTGTTGCATTAGGGAGATCACAATAATTAACCCTGAAAAAGGCAAAGCAAATACTACCAGATTATTATAGCCGCAGACGCACTGAATCTCTGAAGTTATAAGTATTTCAAATAGACACTATTCTTATAAATAAACTGCATAGTTGCAATCTAAACAACTACATTCTCACCTAAAAAGCCTCAAAAGTACATTATGTTGTCCAACAGCTGCAATATTTGACTCTATTGATCTGCTGTCACTCTATATGGGCGGAGTAAGACAGAAGAGTGAAAAGGCTGTACAAGTGCTGTTATTGCAGAATATATATCTATAATAACTTTAACTGTTAAAAGCTATTAGTTACTAGTTAATTAGTTAAATTTATTACTAACTAATAAAGTTATGCTAATAACCATAACTTTTCTGATTTTGATTGTAATACAATAATGTGCACCTTTTGTAAAGCTGCTCTGAAACAATAATTATTGTGAAAAGTGCTATACAAATAAACTTGAATTGAACTACATCACTTTCATCAAACTTTACAGTTGATCCTGTACAATTCAATTACATATAAAAACAAAAGAAGAAAACTCGAAAGACCAACGCAATCTCACGGCAATTTGTAACTTTTTGATTTAGTGGCTAATTCGTATGAATTCGTACTATCTAATTTGTACAATTTTGTACGATTTGCTCATCACCCAATGACGGTTGGGGTTAGGGGTGGTGTTGGGTGCCACGCCTCCTTTTTAAAATTGTACATTTTCGTCCGACTGAACTCCACTAAACTGACAAAACGTAAAATACTTACGTTTCCTCGTGAGACCAGGCTGCAAAAAACATAATAATAACAATACATTATTAAAATTCAAAACTGTTTGCCATTATTTATCACACTGTGAACTGGACTATGAACTGGAAATTGCTGAGACTTTTATTTCAGTATGTCGATTTTGAAATTGAATATTGAGTAGGGGACGGGGCTTTCTTTTTGAAAATCATAGCAAACTAATGGTAAGAGGGGCGTGGTTAAGAATATTGTTTCTAAAGCCATCAAACTGACATCAACAGAGAAACACCGACACTGCAAACTAGGGCTGCATGATATTGGAAAAGTTTGACATTGCGATATTTTATTTTACTGCGATATATATTACGATATAATGCGTCTATCCGCTTGTTAAGTGTGATGTCACACGAAGCAGCTTCTGGGTCCAATCGCTCTATCAAACTGTATGGGGAGACTTAACATATGGTAATAATAAACATTTACAAAGCACTGTAATACTTTCGAAAATCTCGATCGCAATATTTATATATGTATCCATGCCTAATATCTGATGGACAGAATGTGATGAATTTTTTATAAATTGTTAAAATATTGGTGTCTGTGATGCAGCAAGACTGTTGTGTACACCATGATTTTATATACAGTACTTTATATTTACTTTAATGTGTGATATGACTAAAAGTGGTCAAAAACGAATATTTTCTCAATTCAAATCAGTAGCAGCTTGGATCCAGAAACAGTATTTCATACGTCACAACTTAACAAGCGGATACAATTTCACCAAATGACTGAATAGCACTACTAATTTATAGTTCCCCTATCTTTTAAGGCTGACTTCACACTATTGGCCAATCATTAACTTTGATTTTGCTTCAATAAACTCCTAATTTGTTCCTTATTAATAGATATTAATGTAGCTTTTAGGTATTGGGTTAGGTTTTGTAAATGTTAAAATTACACTGCAAAGTTTGTGGTGTATAAATAATTCAATACAATTATTCTTTATTAAACTTCCAATTGGTAAAATGTCTTGTGCCTGACTACTTAAATCTTTCTCAGGTCTTAAAGAGCTCCTAATATGGGTTTTTGAAAATGAGCTTCTATGCAGTGTGCAACACAACACTAAGTGAATGAAAACATCCAGCTGAGGGTAAATTCGAAAGTGCGGTGTTTAAAAATATTGATTCTTTAATGAAATAGTCGACTCAGAGTCGAATGAATGAATTGAGTTGGGTTTGGATCTTTTGCTTGAACCCGTTGATGTCGATACGGTGAATCACCAAATATGTAGTTCCAGATCCGGTAAAATGTGAACGTGCTTTCGCTTCAGACACTAGCGGAGCGGGGGGGGGGGGGGGGGGGATTGTGGGACTGATCATCATGCGAAGATGACGATCACTGACAGACAGAGATTCAGCAGCGGGGATTAAAGGTTTAAAGTTTATTTTCACAACAATACCACAGTATAGCCAACCTAGTGCTGTGTTTGTTTCTGTCAATCTTCTGATTTTTTATATAATAACCTACACTGCAACACGGGATTAGCCATTTGTTTGCTATTAAAGCAAGAAGCAGCAGAGGCTATTATTTATGTCAGACTTTGACAGGGACTTTGTCAGTTTCTTCTTCTTCCGGATCAAAACATGTAAGTGTAATTAAAATTGTTGCCTCGTTTTGTTTATTTTGCAAAATATGTGTTTAATTGTGTGTTTTAAGTTGTAATCGCCCCACGTGGCTTGTAATTACTTATCTATTATAGATCAGTGCTTGTACTGTATCTCTCAGGTTAAATCTTTATGGGGCTATTCACATATTGTGTCCAAAACCACATTGAAAACGCGACGTGTGCTTCTTCCTTTCCCGATTTAAATGCGTTTCTGAACTTGCGATCCTCTGCCGTTTGCCTTTGCTATGGAAACAATCAGCTGTTCCTCACACACACGGTCAGTTTTCAAAATAGTTCAATTTTTGCCACTGTGTGGATTAATACTAAATGCGTGTCGTTGTTATTACTTAGGGTTAGCATTTAGAGTAGAGTAATATGCTGGTGTTTAACTGCATTGCTTTATTGCATTCCTGCACTGGGCTCTCACATACTGTACTCTCTGCTACTTCATAGCCATGGTGGGCATTTCTCTCTGTCTCTCGCTGAATGCAGTTGACCAATCACAACAGACTGGGTCATCAATCCAATCAGCGCAAATGAGCTTCGCGCTAAGGAGGGGTTTGGGAACAAATGAATCGTTGAACGAATCATATGGGAGTCGTCGGGATAATTAGGTAAAAATAAATGCATATTATAAGACAATGAATGTTTTTTGACCACGCATATCAGCCTGTTGTTGGAGACCCCCAAAACCAAAAAATGACCTTTAGGTATTGGGTAAATATCTACAAAATAGGGGTTCTTTAAAAACATGCAAATGATACAATTTCACTCCGTTGTGGTGAAACTGCAATAATTCCAGAAATCTTGTGTTCGGAACTCTTCGCTCTTGTGTTCGGAGTCTTGCTCAAATATAATCCCAACTCAACATTGCATATCTATGTGATGTGACAGCCTGATCTCACGAGTATATGTAAGTATTTTACGTTTTGTCAGTTTAGTGGCTTATTCTTACAAATTCGTATTCGTAATTCGAGTTCAGTCATAAAAAAATGTACGATTTTAAAAAGGAGGCGTGGCACGCAACCCCAGCCTAACCCCAACTGTCATTGGGTGATGAGCAAATCGTACTAATTTGTACGAATTAGATCGTACAAATTCATACGAATTAGCCACTAAATCAAAAAGTTACGAATTGCATGAGATTGCGTTGGATGTGACTATTGCAGCTGGACACATTGCGATATCGTGCAGCCCTACTCTAAACGTTCAGACTTTGATTAAAGATTACAAAAAAAAACAAAACATATTTTTTATTGAATTAACTTGCACAGATTAATTTGTTTACCTAAACAATGTGCGCTAGCAAAAATAAGCATTATGACAAAGATGAATAACTACTGATATAAAAATATTGTTCATTGTTTTTTCATGTTAATACACACTGTAAAACCCAACAGTCAACTTTATCAAATGAAATGAGTGTCGTTGACTCAAAATTGACTGAAAGTTAATTTTCTCTCATTTGAAAAGAGTTTTGAACTCAGTGTTGAAGGTAATGAGTTAATTAAATACCTCATTACTTCAACTTAAATGGAGTAAGTTCACAGTACTCCTATAAATTGGTTTCCTCAAACAGGTTGAGCTGCCTTAACTTATTGGGTTTTACAGTACTCAGTTGGTTTGAGTTCTCTTCATTTATTGGGTTTCATTGTGCTCAAATTGCTCAGTTTACTCAAATTGATTAAGTTTACAGTACTCATTAGGATTAGTTTTTGTTCTCAAATGGTTTGTTGCAATCAGTTTTCTCAAACAATTTGAGTTACTTTAACTTTTTGGGCTTTACAGTGCAATAACCATCCTTAACTAGAACCTTATTGTAAAGTGTTAACATGTTTTTAAAGCACGTACTCCCAAAATTACCTTCCGCCAATGTATTGCTAAGCTAATTCAAAATACGACCCATAAAACGTTAGCAAAGCATAGTTAGCCACTGGATAATGGTGCGAACGCGTTGATTACTGATCAAAGCTGTGTGCCAGAGGTGTAGCGGGTGGTTAATGACAGGGTGAGTCTGGGATTAAATATGAGATGGGTAAATGGAGATGAGGGAGTCGGGTTGCATGTGTTTTCAGCTCCACTGTTCATACTGGAGCATTGTGAGTGGGCCGAGGGGGAGGCCCTGGAGCCCAGCGGCGGACGCAAGCGACAGCTGTCACAGCCTCTGCTGAGAGCCGCTAATGACCACGCTTCACATAGGTGTCCTGCAACAGCTCCAGCCAAACAGCTACTGCATTATCCCTTTCTGCATGGCAGGCCTGAGCATTACGTAACCCAGGGCTGAAATTATACAATGGCGATTAACTTTGACTACTGACTCAAAATTGAGGGAAAAAAACCAAAGTAAATATAGGAACATAGAAATGTTTAAAACATAGAAAATCAAAAATAAAAGTTAATTTGAAATAATGAATAAAGAGAATTTAGACACAGTTTTTGTGAGGCCAAAGTGTGTCTACACTATTAAAAAAAAGAAGAATATTAGTTGATGTTACTTTAAATAGTTAGTAAACCTGTTGCCTTAAAAAATAAATGAACTACACTGTAAAACCCAAAAAGTTAAGGTAACTCAAACCATTTAAGGAAACTGACTGCAACAAACCATTTAAGTTCAAAAACTAACCATAATGAGTACTGTAAACTTAATCCACTTGAGTACACGAAGCAATTTGAGCACAGTAAAACCCAATAAATGAAGAGAACTCCATTTAAGTTGAAGTAATGAGGTATTTAATTAACTCATTACCTTCAACACTGAGTTCAAAACTCTTTTCAAATGAGTAGAATTAACTTTCAGTCAATTTTGACTTTAACTACACTCATTTAATTTGATAAAGTTGACTGTTGGGTTTTACAGTGTATGTTAGGGGTGTCAAACTAGTTTAGCTGCGACCCTGCTTCAATACAGATATGCCGCGGTTACACTAGGGTTTGAGCATGAGAAATCCTGTTGTACGGCGCTCTGAAAATAGGCGGGATTAAACATGATGATTAGGCATTTAAAACAGCGAGCGATTGGTCCATATTTTAAATTTCTGTCCAGAGAGGTCATGTTTGGATCTTCGATTGGTCTCACGCAATCACGTGATGCAATTTCGCAGGTCAGAGTTCACCAAGCTTGAACTTTGCAATGCAGCGAACATCGAAACTTATAGGTTGTTTTCACATGACGTCAATTCAGATGGAGGGCAGGAAGTGATTTTTCTACAGCACATGTGTCAAAGCCAGTTCCTGGAAGGCCGGAGCTCTGCACAGTTTAGTTCCAACCCCAATTAAACACACCTGATCAAACTAATTGAGTGCTTTATGCTTGTTTAATACCTACAGATAGGTGTGTTGAAGCAGGGCTGGAACTAAACTCTGCAGGGCTCCGGCCCTCCAGGAATTGACTTTGACACCCCTGTTCTACAGGAATCACTATTAGAACATCAAAATATTTCTGTTTTATGTTGTTTATAATTGTTTAAATTAGCCAAATCAAGAAATGCCGAACAGCTTTTATAGAACTCCAAAAGTTTTTGCTCATAAAGAGGAGAAAGTTCAAGAAACTTGCTGAAAAACGGTGGAAAAGGAGGCATGTAAAAAACATTTATTCAATATATCCATGTGTACAAAATTTTTTTTGAATGCAATAATACGTTTGACAGCACCAATAAAGATTATATACAGGCCTAGCTATGTGTATAAATATGTTAACGTGTTATTTAAAAATCTGATACAAACACCATCACACTTATACAAAATCCAGGAGAATATAAATAACGTACCCTGCCATGTTATCGCTGCAAGGAAATCTCCATCTTGTTTTGCAATAATCCATGTCTTTACTGGCGTTTCGGCAGAATAAACAACCATAACGTGAACATCAAGATGCGCAGCAGTGGTAAATGTTTGTTGATGGCAAGTTCATCGACAGAACAAAAAAGAAAAGGCAACCCTTGCGACAAAACTAGACGGTTATTATTGTGGAGCACTTCTCCCCCTTACAAAAATAAATAAATAATAATGTAGACTATGCGTCCACGCTTTTGTATGCTTTCATCTGTTATTTCGTAATGTCTGGAAGATATCCGCATGGGAAAAAATAGGAATTTATAATGATAAATAAACATGTTTTTGAACCACATAAAGTGTATAATGTGTACAACTCATAGCTAACGAACGCTACATAATACTGTAGCATAGTAAACTGATAAACTGTAAAAAATACTGTAACGTTTGTGGTGCATTGTGATGGTGCATAATTATAGCGTAGAAAACCCAAGCCTATTTTATAGCGTAGGAAACCGAAGCCTAATTTGTTTATTACTACAATTGTGTTCTACCACAGCAACAATATAATTACTACGACAGTTTAACTCAAGTAATTATCTATAGTATGCTTCCAAACACTATTTATAATATTTACTATAGTATTTTTCATGTAATGAAATTATACAGTATGTACTGAGTCGATGACAGGCAAATATATTTTAGTTCAGTAGAAAACTCAGCCTTCTCCATGATATAAGGATCATGCCCAACATATGTGGTTATTTTCTATTTATATCTCATTTGAAATATGGTAAAAATGGCAAAAATACGGACTTTCCTATATGTCTTCCATTCATTTTTTTACTTTTTGCCCTCCATCTGAATTTTGTGCGTCACCAGAACCACGGTATTGAAAACAACCTATCGCACAAGCTTGCGTTTTAGGTCTGACACATTCATCTGCGTATGAATGGAAGTCTGTGGGGCAAAATGTCCAGTGTGACCTGAAGATTTTAAACAAGTCTGAAGGACTCAATTAGCTTGATCAGGTGTGTTTAATAAGGGTTGACACCTGTGAACTATGTTAATAATTATAAAAACTAAATTAAATCAACTCAAAAGTTCCAAGTTACAATGGGTTTACTCACTTTTTAAGATAATAAGTTCACAGAAATTAAAATAATAAAAAAGTAGGTTGTGTAACATACATTTAACTAATATTCAAACTATGAAAGTGTATAATAGACACCACACACTACAGCCAATTTAATCCAATTCAACTATAGTGCATATCTTTGGACTGTGGGGGAACCCGAAGCACCCGGAGGAAACCCACACCACCATGGGGAGAACATGCAAACTCCACACAGAAATGCCAACTGGCCCAGCCAGGACTCGAACCAGCGATCTTCCTGCTGTGAGGCGACAGTGCTAACCACTGAGCCACGGTGCAACCTAGACACGTACAGTTGAAGTCAGAATTATTAGCCCCCTTTGATTTTTTTTCTTTTTTAATCATTTCCCTAATTATGTTTAACAGAGCAAGAAAATTTTCACAGTATGTTTGATAATATTTTTACTTCTGGAGAAAGTCTTATTTGTTTTATTTCGGCTAGAATTAAAAGCAGTTTTTAATTTTTTAAAAACCATTTTAGGGTCAAAATTATTAGCCCCTAAGCTATATATTATTGCAAAAGTCTACAGAACAAACCATCATTATACAATAATTGCCTAATTACCCTAATTAACCTAGTTAAGCCTTTAAATGTCACTTTAAGCTGTATAGAAGTGTCTTGAGAAATATCTAGTCAAATATTATTTACTGTCATCATGGCAAAGATAAAATAAATCAGTTATTAGAGATGAGTTATTAAAACTATTATGATTAGAAATGTGTTGAAAAAAAATATTCTCCGTTAAACATAAATTGGGGAAATAAATAAACAGGGGGGCTAATAATTCTGATTTCAACTGTATATATATATATATATATATATATATATATATATATATATATATATATATATATATATATATATATATATATATATATATATATATATATATAATGGGAACAACTTTTGACCTTGAAATGTTTGAAAAAGTAACTTTTATTAATATGTTTAATAGTTTAAAGTAGTATATCTGGGTTTGTGTTATATATAACGATACAACAACCTTGTAATATACTATCAGTACGTTTTCTGTCATTTTACATGCTTATTTCTCTCTATATTATTTCTAATGCATTATATTATTTCTAATATAATTATTTAATATTTATAAACTACTAAAATGTCAAAAAAGTCATTTTGTTAAACTGTAGAGTTGAATTTTCAACATCAAAAGTAAACAGAGCAGAGATCAAGGTCGCATAATGCAAACTGCAACTGTAAATAAATGGAAGTAACTTGTGAATAACAAAATATGGAATCCAGATCTTTTTTTAGTGCATATATGTTTTAAACAAACATTTTTTATATTCACTAAAATAAATTGGTCAGCTAACATCTTCAGTAATAGAAAGATAATACATTTATTTTCAAACATATTAAACTAAATAAATTTAATATATTTTATGTTTCTCTAGATTTTTTCTTTTTATTACAATTGTATTTAAGATTTTGCCCTGACATATTAATTTGGGTGTACAAATATTTGGACAGTGATCTTGAGTTATTTGTTAGATTAGTCCAGTTTTTGTTTACTGTCTAATCTAATGTAAACGCACACACATAGCTATAGACTAGTATTATATAGGCTATGACATATTATACACACACAATAACCTGAAATACAGAAAAAAAAAACATCATATGCCCTTGACCCATATTAATCACAATCCTCATCTGTCAGACATCATGCATTGTCGCTTTGTAGACAGAGCCTGGAGCATTCCAAGTGTTCTCAACAGCAGACTTCTGCATCACCCAACTTTATGCTGAACAAACAATAGTCAATGAAAGAGGGAGGAACCATTGCCGCTCCAGGTGTCGCACCAAACACACGGGCCACTTCGCTGTCGATCCGTCTCGATCTGGATCAACGTCGCTTCGTGTCATCACATTGTTTCCTCGAACTACAAAACCTACACCATCCGATCGCTTTGATTTGCGATTTCAACGCCGAAGTCGTCCGGAAACTGCGGATGCCACTCAGTTTGCCATCATCTCGGAGTGTCACCTTGCGTTTGTGCCGTTGCCCCACAACTTCATTACGTCATTTTTATGGACCGAGGTAAGTTTCGAATCGTATTCTGAGAAAAGAATCGATCACAAACAGCAGGATCGCATGATCGTACGTGATGTTATTAATAGTTCGCGACTTTGAAGGGAGATCGGACGGGAGATTCCGCTTGCTGTCGTGATGCGAATAGGCATTGTTTCAGCGCAGCTCTAATTGAGATTAGATTAAGATTAGAAGATCAATCTATTGGCAACTCACTTTATATGACAGTCGCTCACGGAATGATTGTTTTCTTTGTGGTTGAATAGCAGAACATAAAAACATATCGTGTCGCGCACACACACATAACCTCTGCCATAACCCATTCTGTTTGTCCATGCGCTATTTTTAGGAAGTTTCTCTTCTGAAGAGCCTACCATTGAACCGTCTGTATATAAATGCAATTCAATGGAATTTGATGATGTCGGGTGTTCGGGTCATTGCATAGTCCAATTAATGGGTCTTTTAGTACACTTTGGGAGGAAATATTTTGAAACAAGAAATTCTTATTGTGTTTGCTGCACTCTGCTGACGAGATGATTGAGGTTTGTTGGCTACGTGCAACATAACCAAGAAAGCAAGCATTTTTAGCAAAGGGTGTGTGACATAATGACGTTTGCATATTTACGGATAACGAGTTTTCACATACTTTATAGAACCGTCATAAAATGCAGTTATCCGATTGGCCCTGGCTTGTTGTTTAACAAATAAAACTGGTGCAATATACTGTATTTATTTATATAATAGCCTATTATAGTAATAGAATGTATTATTACCTTGTAATATAATGAGTCAGGTTAAAGTGCTTTGATTCATTAAAAAGAATCGACTCGAAAGAGTCATTTAGGATTAGTACTACTAGCCTATGTTTTTATTCACTAAACACAAACGACTCAGATAAGTCGTTCATTTGGCTAGGCTATAGCCTACGTAGGCCTATGTACAGTACGTTGTTGATTTGCTAAAACTAATTGGTTCATCTTGGAGAGTCCTTGTGATTCGAACGGTGTATCAAACACTGAACCGACCCATAACAGAATCATAAACAGGAATATTTATTAGTGTTTGCTGTATGTTGATGTAATTAAGTAAACTGATATTCTGAAAATGCACATTTAAGAAACGTGGTGGGAACGATTCATTGTGTTGTTGTTGTTGTTAAACCCGTTCTAAACCTGATTGACTTTTTATAAAACATATTTGTGATCATTTAAGTCTTTTTTAGCGGTAGGATAGGCTATTTTAATTTAATTTTAAAGCGACTTTGACCCCAAACACATTTACTTGTGTTTGACTTGTAATGTTTTCTTGACTTTTAGATTTGTACAGAGCAGAAACACCGATTTATTCACACCACTTGTTAATTTACCAACATGCACGTCATGCATTTCAGATCGTGCATTCTAGTCTTATCACTTTAACTATGAACTCAGAACCGACCTTAACTCAGAAAACATCTGTGCATTTAAATGATAAACTTGTTGATGCAGAGCAACACACGATCCATCACTGAAAACCAATTATTTTAAATGGAAAAAACATGCCATGCAATGCCTAGCATTAAATTAGGTTATCAGCTATCTTCCATCATCGTATCGATTTTTTTTTCGACATGATTACTTTCAAAAATTATCTAAGCTATTATTAGACATTTTTTAATAGTTTTTTTCGTACAATACACAATAGCGATCAATAGCTTTGGATGGTCTTAAATCTAAACCCAATGTTACTTTGAGAGCTATTACAGACTAGGGCGGGGCTTTGCTGCTTTACTTTTTTTGTTTTGTTCAGTTTTTTTTCCTCCCCTCTCCCTGAAAGCTTGTCGGATGCTTGTCAGTTCGCATTTAGCTTACCATTATCAAGGCTCAAAGCCTTTAGAGGACGACGGACTGCGATTTACAGGGAATTTTTGGATAACGGTCCTGTTGAATTGGGATCTTCGCTATACGGGGATAAGGAATATGCGAATGAAACATTTGCAAAACAGCAGAGGATGTTCGTGCTTCCTAAAGAATGTGCATGACTGATCTTTCGCATAAGGACACTTAATGAATAAAAGCATATGGTAAGGCATTTTATGGTTTTATCAAACTAATTAGTGTGTATATTGAACAAATAATTGTTTTGAAACGTGAAGCAGCTGTAATAAATCGCTAAAGTTGAGAAAACAGTTATTAGAATGTTTTTATTCTAACTAAAACCTGCTGCTTAAGTTCCCATGGTCATTTGCATACAAGGAATGGTACTTATTGTACTTATTAGCTTGGAAACTAATTGTTTAACTGGTTTTGGTTGTTGTTTGATAAGGATAATGAGCCGAATGAAAGGGAGGATGGTTATACGTGTGAGCATTATTATCATGGCTGTCATGGTGCCAGGGAACATCTGCTGGTGCGAAGCTGAGAGTTCATGTAACAGTCAAACAACTTGAGGGAGGTTTCGTGATAAATGACCCAACAGGCATGTTCAGGGCTCTTTTGTTGTGTTATTAGGTGAATTTGCTGGCATAAGGGCTGCTGCTGGAATGGCGTCAGCATACTAGTTAATACCCCTTTGCTTTGTGATGGGCAGGGGGGTGGGTGGGGGGGGGTGGTCTGTTTTTGACCAACACGACTTTGAATGGGATACTTTTGCATGTAGGAGAGGGTTCCTGCTGGCTTTGCTGGTTTATATATATTGCAAGTGTGTTAGAAGGCTTCATATGATTATAAGTGCATATGTATGCGGAATTACGTTTTTGTCAGGTGATTTAAAATGGTGAAATGGTGTTAACATCCGAAGAAATCAATTTAATCTCAAGTTTTCCAGTATGCATGTATATATATATATATATATATATATATATATATATATATATATATATATATATATATATATATATATATATATATATATATATATATATATATATATATCTGAAATCAGAATTATTAGCCCCCCTTTGATTTTTTTTCTTTTTTAAATATTTCCCAAATTATGTTTAACAGAGCAAGGAAATTTTCACAGTATGTTTAATAATATTTTTTCTTCTGGAGAAAGTCTTATTTGTTTTATTTCGGCTAGAATAAAAGCAGTTTTTATTTTTTATATATATTTTTAATTTTTTATAAATATTATTAGCCCCTTTAAGCTATATTTTTTTTCCGATAGTCTACCGGACAATCTATTATGTTTAGAAATGTGTTGAAAAAAAGCTTATCTCCGTTAAAAAAGAAATTGGGGAAAAAATAAACAGGGGGCTAATAATTCAATAATTCAGGGGGTTTAATAATTTTGACTTGAACTGTATAGGAAAAAAAATTGGTAGGCCTATTTGTGAGACTTGTGAGTCATGTATGCAACAAACAAACAATAATAATAAAAAACGAAATAAATAAATAAAAATGATGGATGATTAAAATAATGCTGCTAAGTTTAAATGGTCCTGAAAAATTCACACTTGTGTTGTTTATGAACTAATTTCATTTAAAAGAAATGTTTGGTACTGTGCCCAAACAAACTCTTACTGAAAGCTCATCTTTTGAGTGATTAAACTAAAATTTGAAACATAACCTTTATACTGATTTATTTCTTCTTTATTTTATTATTATTTTATTTGGTAACTTATATATTGAATATATTATTTTTTATATTTATATATTGTATTTGTATATATTTAGAATTATTTTTGGTAATTTGTTTTGCGAAATATATTCAATTTCAAATTTGAAAATAGTATCTTTCTGAATGTTTCTAACAATAAACATATTGCATATAAAAAAGATATAACTGCACCAGAGGTTTTAAAAACATAACAAAAGTTTTAAAAACAAAACAAAACTAAACAAAAAAGCCATGTTTTTCTTAAAACATTTAGTGAAGATATGTGACTTCTTAAAGCAACAACTGCATATTTTACCCTCTTAACAAACTTTATGGTTGTCTAAAGGGCAGTCGAGTGTTTAAAAAAGCAGCTAGAGTTATTCTTTGTCGACAGATAAAATCCTTACCTTGCAGCAACGGTGGGAGAAATTTGCATGAGCCTTTACTAAAGTCACTTCCCTATTATGTGCAACTGGTTACTGTTCTCTGCCTCAATGAAGCAAGTTGTTTACACGGCTTCAGTTCACGCACTACACACCTTTTGACAGTGCAAATCAAACAAAACTCCAGCACGTTCATTCGGGACTGAATGAGTGGGTGTTGTACTGCTTGTTTGAGACCTAAGAAACCTATGAAATCCCAGCCGTGACTTTTCAGAAAAGGGGTAAGATGTTCAGTGCTTTGTTTATTCCTCTAAGAAGCACCAACAGGCTTAGGTTCAAATGTTGGAATGTCCAGCATTTTTGGATTTCAAGACTAGATGCGATAGTTTTCATTCAATGAGAATGGAATGGACAGACTTAATAAATCTAAAATTAGTTGAAAACAAGGCCGAATTGTTCTTGGGTTTTAAATGGAACACAAGCTGTTTATTCAAGTTATCCAGGTCTCCAATCCTTTTTTTTCAAGTTTTTGTTTAAAAAGTGATTAACAGGTACTTAATTTGGTTTAACTACTGCATATATATAATTGAGTACTATACAATACCTTAAAAAAACATTATTAAGCTTAAATTGTTTTTTACATTTTTGTTTTTATTATTTTTTTTTTATTTCTAGAATTGATCTAATTGTTTTCCATCATTGAGCATAGAAAGAACAGTCTTATTAAATATCCAGGATTTTTGGTTTTCAGTTAGTGAGAATGTCATAAACAAATTTAAATCTACAATTAGTTTTAAACAAGGCTTTATTGTTCTTGGATTTTAAATAGAAGCTGTTTATTCTGGTTATCTGGTTCTCCAATCCAATTTTCTTTCTAGCTATTGTCATATTTTTGTTCAAAAAGTGGTTAACAGGTAATACATTTGTTATACTGCATAAACATAACTGAGTACTGTAAAATTGCCTAAAACATTATTGAAATTAAAATATACACCTAATGACTGAAAAACAAATTGTTTATTTTCTTTTCAAGTCATGCTCCAATTGCTTTCCATCAATGAGCATACAACGAAACAGTCTTAATAAATATCAAGGATTTTTGGATTTCAAGACATTCTACAATAGTTTTCAGTCAATGAGAATGTAATAAACAAACTTAAATCTACAATTAGTTTAAAACAAAGCTGAATTGTTCTTGGATTTTAAATGGAACCCAAACTGTTTATTCCAGATATTTGGTTCTCCAATCTCATTTTCTTTCTTTCCATTTTCTGATTTTTGCTCAAAAAGTGGTTAATGGGTAATACATTTGTTATAAATACTGCGTAAACATAATTGAGTACTGTACAATTCCCTAAAACCATTGTTAAACTTTAAAACATACTACACTCAATGACTAAAAAACAGATTTTTTATTTTATTTTTAAGACTTGCTCCAATTCTTTTCCATCAATGAGCATAGAACGAAACAGTCTTATTAAATATCCAGGATTTTTTAATTTCAAGACTTGTTGCAATAGATTTCAGTCAATGAGAATGTAAAGAACAAACTTAAATCTACAATTAGTTTAAAACAAAGCAAAATTTGTCCAGCAGATTTTAGCTCCAACGCCAATCACCTGGTCTAGCTAATCAAGCTCTTACTTGGCTTTCTAGAAACATCCTTCCAGGTCTGTTGAGGCAAGTTGGAGCTAAAATCTGCAGGACACCGAACCTCCAGGACCGAGTTTGAGAACCCCTGTACTCTACAATCTCCTAAAACACATTATTGAGCTTAAAATATAGTACATTGATTAACCGAATAAAAAATGGGGGATTATTTTCAAGAATAGATTAAATGCTTTTAGATTTGAAATTTAAACTAAGCTGTTTATTCCAGAAATCCATGTCTTCAATCCTTTTTTTTCCTTTCTATTTTCAAGTTTTTATGCAAAAAGTGATTGACAGGTAGTACATGTGTTATAACAACTGCATAAATATAATTAAGTACTATATTATCCCCTAATTAACTGGAATTAAACAAAATGTTTGGTATTTTTCAAGGCTAGTTTACTTTTTTGGATTTGAAATGGAAACTAAGCTCTTTATTCCAGATATCCGGGTCTCAAATCCTTTTTTTTTTCTTTCTATTTTCAAGTTTTTGTTTCAGAAGTGATTAACGAGTAATAAATGTGTTATAACTACTGCATAAGTATAGTTGTGCCTACTATATAATCCCCTAAAACATGTTATTGAGCTTAAAATACAGTACATTGATTAACTGAATAAAAAATAGGGGATTTTTTTCAAGAATAGTTTAAATTCTTTTAGATTTGAAAAAAAGGGATTGTAGACATGGATTTCTGGAATAAAAAGCTTAGTTTCTAGCAGTTTATTCCAGAAATCCATGTCTCCAAACCTTTTTTTTTCTGTTTTTAGGTTTGTATTCAAAAAGTGATTAACAGGTGATAAAGGTTTTATAACTACTGCATAAACATAATTGAGTACTATACATTACCTTAAAAAAACTGTATTGGACTCAAAATATAGTACACATTAATTGAGAAAAAGAGAGAATATTTTTGCTTGGAATTCTTCAAGACTAGTTGAATTTTTTTTGGCTTTAAAATGTCAACTAAGCTTAAAATAAAGTACATTCATTAACTGAAAAACAATTGTGGGATTTTGTTCAAGAATAGTTTAAATTCTTTTGGATTTGAAATGGAAACTAAGCTCTTTATTCCAGAAATCCGTGTCTCCAATCCTCATATTTTAAACACAACCCAGTATATATATGCAGAAAATGAAAAAACGTGGAACAAGTATCTGGTCTTAATTTCACGCTGTCCTTTTGTCGTCAGACTATTTTGGCTCTGTTTATGGCTTGAACTTGCGGTGACCTTGCGTAGTTGACCCTGTACGTCCCCTCGACATTCTACTATGACTTAACAAGCATTTTCCAGTCCTCGCGCAACCCTTAATAGCCCAAGATCCGCTGGCTGTAGGAAGGGACCATTAACATTATCAGTGGTTTTGAGTACAGGCAGTGGGGAGAGGCTAAAACAAAAGGCACAAGGGTGGCATTGTGAAGGATCAGCAGTAGATTACTGGAATTCTTTTTCCATGGCCCGAATAAGCTTCTAGTTCCCCCATCTGGACACATGAGAAAAGCTTACATTTGCAACTTTAATATTTTAATGCCTTTGTTATACTGAAGCAATTCGAGGCTGCTTAGCTATTAGTGTCATTTGGATTCAGAAGATGTAATAACGGGCGTCGTGAATCTAAGATCCCTTTGCCGTAATGTTTTATGATGCAATCTGTTGATTATTAAAACATTTATAGTAGTGAAACAGATTTTATGAGTTGACTTTATTGCTACAGTACTGGTAATGCGTATTATGGCATGTCACAAAGCTGTTAAATGTTTCATTGATGCATCATTACTTCTCTTTGCTCATTAAATCAAACACACATACGCTTATGTACACAAATAGATAGATGAGAGATGGAGGACTGTTGACTAAAATGCAGTTTTACCAGTTCTGGATTGATTTGAATAACTGTCTGTTTGATAAACAGCTGAATGTTGTGTATTTCAGTGTAATAGAATCATAATCAGGAAAATGGTTTCATGTGAAAGGTTCGGTTTGAATTACAACTTGCCATCCTTAAGAGCAATAATTGTGAAGTGAATATTAATATATTTTATGACGTTTTGTAGTATTAATTAAACTTTGCTTTGAATTGTAGGTAGTGAGTTCAATCAACATAAGCAGTTGTTGCATTAAAGGGATGTTATTTAGCAACAGGCTCATTCTGAAAATGTCAACCCATGCTCATTCTGAAAACGTACCTCTATATACATTTCTGAACAGCCCGCCGTCCACTGAAAACGCACATTACGTGACCGCAGCCACACACACACACACACACAGCCACAGACACACACACTGTCATGCGCTCGTCTGAGCTCCAGAGAACAGTGTACGTCGGACAGTTTATCAAGGATGATAGTGGATCGCATCTCACTATAGTTGTTAAACGTGAAATTTAATTAATCTTGTCTCTATCCAGGGCTTAATTTGTGCCGTTACACGCCGGATCCGGATCCGGCACCTCATTTTACCGATCTTCCTCCTCAACCGCCCTCCTCCCCTGTCCACTGTTCATTTTCACTTTGTTCCGCAACTCCCCAACCCTCTTCACTTTCGTCCGCGACACCTCAGCGCTAGGGTTGGGCGATGTTGACCAATTTGGCATCGTACGATGTCTAATGTGAACATTGACGATGGACGATGGTATCGTCGTCGTAGGCGGGGTGGGGGTGGTTGTTGTTAAATATCAATTAATTCATAACAAATTTAATAATTGTAGCGTATCGTTTTCACTACCTGACCCACATGGTCTTTGCTTTACCCATAACCAAACCATAAATAAATAAAGTTATACACAAATTACCACCTGTCAATCACTTTTTGTTCCGCGGGACTCTGGCATGAATATGCAGAGTAATCTGTGTCATAATGGCTTTTTCCCCACAGACGAGACGAGAGTTCGTTTGGAGTTCACTGTAATTTGTATTGTGATTAATGATAACTTCCTTATATTATTACTATTATTATGAGGAAATAATAACAAGTAAAGATGCTAGGGCTCGACCGTTTCGGCGTATGCGGCCGAAATTTTATGCGACCTAAAATATATATTTGAAAGCATTTGTGCTAGTGCATAAATCGTCACCGTGCGACCTGTTTTCACTGCAAAATCCTCACCGCGTGCGTGGATTTAGGAGACATTTATGCAGGATGCATCTTTGCACCTATAGACGCCAAACGCAGCCCTCAGGAACAGATTGAATCAGTTGTTATGCGATTGTGAACTTGCTGAAGTAAAAAAAGGCTGGAATGCTTGCCCCGCCTTTGTGCTCTTCTTATTGGCCTACTGCTCTAGAACTGAACGCGAATGGATTGGTTAATATCAGTTGTCTATCACTCAGTCAATGCCTTCTGCCTTCACATGACAGGAGCTGCAACCGCGGAAATGTGAAGCGCTGAAGATGAGAGAATGAAAATAACACTGACAGATTTAGTTTTAGAAACACTAACGTTACTAATAATGGCACATCTTATTAGTGATCATGTGCTGAATGTTAATCCACCATTTACACTTTTCCAAGAGTGGATAAAAGACTTCCAGTGGCTTCAAGTCCGCTATGAAAATAACTAAAGACATTCACTGTAAAGTCTGTGGGACGGGGGTTGCAGGTAACAGCGTTTGCCACTGAATCTACACATTTTAAGCACGAGAGGTACTGTATAATCCTCACAATGTATTTAATCCTCACGATGCTGTCAGCCGTGCAAACGGCAGCTATAAGTAAAATATAACACAGCTCATGAAATACCGTTATTGCTATTAAGATGACATGAAAATAATAAGTTATATATCAATATAAATGTGGGGCGGGGCGATGGATCGCAATGCCGGCTCAGCATTGTGAAGTTTATTGGCCATCGGCGATGGACGATAGCATCGTCTATCGGCCCAACCCTACTCAGTGCCGCTCACTTTTGTCCGCGAGCAACCCCCGCGCCGCTCACTTTCGTCCGCGTCACCCCTCCGCCATCCACCGCACCAAACAAATGACTGACACGGATCACTCTGCCTACTCATGCCAGAGTCCCGTGGAAAAAGTGATTGACAGGTGGTAATTTGTGTGTAACTTATCTTTATTAATTTATGATTTGGTTATGGGTAAAGACCAGGTAGTTGAAACGGTAGGCTACAAATAATTAATTTGTTATGAATTAATTAATTATTCATAAATAATTTATTCACCTCCGCCTATGAAGACGATGTCATCGTCCATCGCGATGTTTCACATTAGACATCGTACGATGCTAAATTGGTCAACATCGCCCAACCCTAGTTAAAAAGTGAGAATTGATGATTCCCATCTCAAAGAATGACTCAATGTGAATTTAAAGAAAGCAGCTTTAAAGTTTCGCCTTCATTTACTGTACAATTATAAAATCAGTTTTTATTACAACTCTCCAATGTTTATGCTTTTACTTTAGGCCTGGAATCTACAGACTGAATAGATGAAATAATCTGGAAAAGATTTATAGTGGGCAGGGCCTCATAACCATACACACTTATTACATAATCATTAAAAATCAATGGTAGTTCGAAGATGTTTACCAATCAGAGTGTACTTATGACATTTCATCTTGATCCGGTTTTGCTTGAAATTATGTTACAGTGTCTCAGTTTTGATTATTTCAAAACATTGAGTTTTACTTGTGCAGCTTTAACATTCATTTATCCAAAATCATATGGTAGATTGTATTAAAAAAAGTCATGGTCACTATTCACTTTCATGGTGTTGAAAAGAGCAGTTTGGAAATACTACAATTAATCATCTTTGTATGTTATGTGGAATTGACATGACAGTGAATACATTTTCCTTTTAGAGTGAACAGTCCTTTAAAGAAGCTATTTTTTCAGTAAATAGTGTGTATTGTAAACAAGTAATAATTCTAATATCACCAAAGAACTTGACCACATCTTAACTGACAACACAGCTGACATGACTATTGAGTTTGCATGTAAAATAACTTAATGATTATTAGTTAGAGGTGACTATATTGGCATTAGCAATGATGACTGTGTTCATTTGCATGCAAATGACACATAAGTAATCCAGTGCTATTATAGAGCACTAAAGTCTCACGTGTATTTAATGCTTAATTCCTACTGGACACCACAGAGCACCCTAGCACAAAAACGTGAACAGGTGATAGTCGTAGCAGTAATAAAACTCATTATGAATGCATTTGGCTATCTGTAACTCAATAAAAGGCAGATAAATATGTTTTGACTGATGAAATGTGTGTTCTACACGTTGAGCAATCTTTTTAGGGATGTGTGATAGTAAAACAAAAGTGATATTGCACAACTTTGGGGGAAATTTTGTGATAATAATTCTGCCAAGCATGTTTTTGAGATGGTTCATTGGTGGGTAAACGAACCCTCCAGTCTTCTGTGGTTACATGGTGTATGAAGATCAGTGGAAAATGATGATTTGCTATTTCCTAGTTGCTATTTTATAGGCTGATATGGCTAGGAACTACTGTATACTCTCATTCTTGTGTAATAAGTAAGAAACTTTGATATTGAATGATAATATGCAGCACTGTTATCAAGTTTTAAGCATGTTTTTAGATGGTTTCTTGGTGGTTAAATGAATCCCCCACTTTATTTTTTGGGGAAATGCTAATTTTACATCTCTTCTAGAGTTAAAAAGTTTAGTTTGACTGTTTTTTTAAATCTATTCAGCTGAAGGGAGCGCTTTTAGCTTAGCTTAGCATAAATCATTGAAACAGGTTAGACCATTAGCATCTCACTCAAAAATGCTGTATGTAAAATGAAGTATGAAAATTTTCGCACACTAAAAACATTTGCACACTGCCTCAAAACTTTTGTCCACCATAATTGTTTTCCCTGTAGTTGTAGTGTTTTAGAGGTTTATTTTGACAATTCAGAGCAACAGAAAGCCAATATTAGAATGGCGTCTGATAAATGAATCCACATCGTCTTGCAGCACAGAGCATTTTATGACAAAGTGTGGAATATAAAGACAACTTGTGGCTGATGGTTGAGAGTGGTTCTATTGGAGCCTATTGTATGCTGGTTTCAATGGCTGGTGTGTTCCATGCACCTTTCCCATGCCACTGTTGGTGTGTGTGTGTGTGTGTGTGTGTTTGTTCATACCATTGACATACTGCCAGTTTCTGTTCAGGATCAATTCAATAGGCACAATAATTCCTCTTTCTTTTTTCATCATTCACTCACTCGTTAGTGGTTTCAAAACTTTATGAGTTTCTTTCTCCAGCTGAACACAAAAGAAGATATTTTGAAGAAAGCTTGAAACATGTAACCATTGTCTTCAGTGGTATTGTATGTCTTAATTCCAAGCCAGGCTGATTGTAAAAAAATGTACCCCTATATACATTTCTCGAGAGCGCCAAATATGTTCCTGGAGTTACGTTTTTTGCAGTTTTTGTTTCCGCGAATCCATAAAATGCAGATGTGTTCACTTTTTCGTATGTTTTCTAACTTTGCACGGCTCCACAAAGCAAGCCAGACCAGTAACAATAAATAAAATAAATAAATAGGACAGTCTATCTCCCGTTCACAATAAAAACAACAAAAACGATTGACCAAAGAAATAACGTAAAGTCAGATTTATTTGACATTTAACTTTAAAGGAGACATAAAAATCTAAAGGTAAAGCCAACATAACAAACATAAAAACTCAACAACTAACTAAGTTTTAAACCCTCTTAACTGCACATGAAATAAAACAAAATAAACAACATTCACTTCTTCCCTCCCTACTAACCACAAAGCATGAGAAAACTTAATAAAACAAAAAGGCAACCTCCTCATGCGTCTCCTTATTGATCTCAGTAATAGTCAGCACTCAGCGTAAAATTTCGACAAATTTTTCACAAATAAACAAAACAAGCCGTGCGAGAGGAGACTCACCGAACGATGTTCCAGTCCGGTTTAAAAGGACACCAACACGCGGGCAAGCTTCCACATGTCGACACCTGATTCACCGCACCTGTGCGCTCTTTATGAAACATGTCGGAAAGACAGCGGATAGAGGTGGAGAGAAGAGAACCACAACAAACAAAGGCATATGCAACAACACAAAGAAAAACTCCCTACTTTAAATAAAATAACTTTTCTTTTGTATTATTGTTTCAATATAAAAGAAATACATAAGACAGATCATACAGATTCGTGCCATTCACACCTGCTCTTCTCGCATAAATACACCAGAGGCCACTGTCGACTGACTGACTGATCGATCAACTGACCCACCCACCTCCTTCCCTAAACCCAACCGATAGTGTTTTCAAAAGCACAGATTGACCCGCCCACCCACTTCCCTAAACTAAACCAACAGTTTTAAAAAGCAATCCAGAAAAAGAAAAGCCCTCGCCTGATTTTTACCACATTTTCAGATGTTACCACATTCTCACCCTGTTGTTTACTTATTTTTTGGCTTCTGTTTTTGTCTTACCTGCTCTCTGGAACTGTTTTCAAACCCTGTCGTTGTGGACTCTCTCTGCGTCTCAAGTTCGCCAACATACATGGCGAGCTAACTGTACAAACTGGTATGGAGGTAAGCGGTCAGCTGGTAAGCGCGAAAAAAGGAATGGCATCATACCGCCTCGTAGCGTTCATTTTAAAGACGGAATGCAGCCATACGTACTTCTGGCTACATAATTCACGATCTCCAGAAATGTATATAGGGTTACGTTTTCAGAATATAGTCAATGGTTACAGGTTTTCAACCTTCTTTAAAATGTCTTCTTTTGTGTTCAACAGTAAAAAAGACAACTCAATAAGGTTTGGAAGCACTTGAGCATGAGTAAATAGGTTTGGAAGCACTTGAGGGTGAGTAAATAGTGAGTAAATTTGTATTTTTGGGTGAACTATCCCTTTAAACTTTCTGTTTTATATTGTTTTGCAAATTTACTTCCACAACAGATTCATTAATACGCATTTGACTCATTTGACAATTGTTTTGGATAAGAAATGCAAAAAAAAAAACATGCATTTGAAAAATTTGACCCTTAAAACCGGTCTGAATCATAGCCAGCTTGATTTGAATACAGTCAAGTTATAACCTGTTAAAATGTAACATTGTAGAACTGAATAGACATTGATCAAATTACAGTTGTCAAATTGTGCCAAGCCAGCTAAATGTGATAATTATCCCAGAATCAGAGACCACTCGACTACATCTTAAATGACAACCCAGATGACATGACTAATGAGTTTGGAAATGAAAGAACTTAATGAGTTGCCAAATGCTCGCAGCCTGCAGACAGATAAGCAGACACGCGCTCAGTGTTTTTGATGTCTTCAAGCTGGCACCGCGGCCGAGCAGCACCAACATGCGTGGTCAACATGTGGGTGGTAATCCAGCTATTAGGGTAATCTGCTCAACCCACCAATCAATAGAGAGCACGCCCATCCTCCATCTCAGCCCTGTAACAGGCAAAATTAGGGCTGAAGAAAAATGATTTAATCACTGGGATTAAGTGCAGCTGAAGGGGGAGGAGAGACTCCACGTGAAGAATTTAATTTGCCCAGTTAAGACGTTCAGGTTAAGAGTGAACATATGTCTTTTAAAATCGCTTGATATTTATATGATTATATATCGGTTTGTGCTTTTTTTTTTATTGAGTAGGCAGCAATTTGGACAATAGACAGTGTCTTATAGTAAATATAATAAAAATTTTCATTGCATGCAGTTGGTTAAATTGTATTGTATTTGGTGACACTTATAAACTGTAATTAAATATGGAAAACATTCTAAAAAGGTCTAGCTAGAGTTATTATAGTAAAGTAATTCCATAAAAGCAGTATAATTAAATATATTATATTATATTATATTATATTATATTATATTATATTATATTATATTATATTATATTATCAAAACTTTATATAGAAATATGTATATATTATATATTTATATATTTTTATTTTTAATTAAAAAATATCTAAATATATTATAATATATTATACAATATATTAATAATATTTTAATCATTTATTTTATTATAATATATTTAAACTTATATCATAAATTTATATGAAACATTTATTATAAACTTGTATATTATTTTATTTACATTTTTAAATAAAAATATATAATATATTATACATTATATTATTAGTATTTTAATTATTATACATCATTTTTATTTTAATACAATTTTATATGATCTTAAAATTCTATTTATTTAGAATTACATATAAATTACGCACAATTACAATATATAAGTCAGCTTCATAATATAATTTGTTTTTTAAAGGGGTGGTCCACTACGATATCATATTTTAAACTTTAGTTGATGTGTAATGTAGCTGTGTGAACATAACAAACTCTCTGAATGTAATATGCCCAAGGTTCAATGCAAAGGGAGATATTGGCTTTTACAGAGTTAGCTTAGCGAAGCCTACAGTGAACGAAGTTTGGGGACTACAAAAAAATAACGAAAAATTACCATTAACACATCAGGTTATGCGCATCGCCCACGCGCATACACCCTGCACAGCGAAGGGGCGTGACCAGAGGTGCTGTAATGTTATAGCAGAGAATGCTGCTATTTCCACAGAGCTTGATCTCTTTCTGTATTTCGTCTTCCAAAGGACGCGAAACAAAGAGAGAAGTGCTTACAATTTGATTTCTAATTATGTTCCAGAGAATTATAAAAAATAAACAGCTAGCATTTGACGAAGGACAGCTTCCAGAATCTTTCCCAGTTAAGTGCTGTATTCGGCTAAATACTCTTCCAACCAATGAAGCTGTGGATTGTGAGCCACAACCTGTAAGTGTTTTATTTGTTAAAATTGATCAACTACATGCACAGTTTCTAGCGTTAACGGTATGTTGTAGCAAGGACGTAAACAAGGCTGTAAACAATGGGAAATGCTTTTTGCCACCGCTAACAATTTAGCTACAAATTCATATTTATCCGTCAAACCGCTGTAAACATCCACAATGCAGGCTCTCTATGCGGCCGCTTTCTGTGTGTTCTACATCTCAAATAACAAACTCGCAAAAGATATGAGTACATTTTATATTACTTACACATGCTTATTCCGAATATATGTGAAAGACACTGTCAGATTTTATTTTAGAGAGCAGGCGTGTGATTCAACTGTGTGCTCTTCATTTTTTTGTCTGATTCAGGCAGCTAACGCTGCTACAGTTGCTCTGATTGGACTATTTACACAGCGCAAAAGCGTGTGCTTGTAGGGGCATGACGTGGTGACATGGAGCCAACCTGCGAGTCACATCACATTATGTTAGCTGACCAATCAGAGCCTCATAAGGGGGGCCTTTCAGAGGAGCAAGGAAAATGACAGTCGTTTTCATGTTAGCTGTGTAGCTGTATATAATCAAAGTAAGATATATATAAAAAAACAGTGATTTTCTACAAGTGAAGCATGAGCACAAATTGCTTTGCATCTTATAAACACAACCAAGTCTTAAAAATACAAAGTGAACCACCCCTTTAAAATGATTATTATTTAGTTTTTCATCTTTGACTGCTTTTGTGATCTCGACTACAGCAAACTAAACCAACTGTACTTGTTTTTCCAGAGTGTTTGGCCAAGAAAACATGTCTTAATATGCCCGTGCTTTGTTTTATTTGCACACAAAAGGAAGCTATCTATCTAGAAGCTATTCAAAAGATGACAGGGCCCTTATCTTTTAATTTAGTAATGCTGACTAATCACCATCACCAGTATAATAGAAAAAAACAGGCTGGCTATAGACTTAATTTCGTAAATTACTTGCAATAATATGTTTTGGAAGGAATGTGTGAGTGTGTATTAGCTGTGTTTGGGCGTTCATAATGGCCAGTGTCTAGTGTTCAGGCTTGGCACATGCGTGAGCTGGCAGAGACAGAGACTGAGAGAGCGAAGCAGGGCACAGCTTTGGCACTAGAGAGCACAACAAGTGATGGCAGTGTGTATCTTCCTGTCCAACGTTCCAACAGGAACAGGTTGGTACTGTATATACTGCACACATCCCTGTGCTTTTTGACCATGACCTCACTGCCATCACGTCCAGTTCTGCTGAAGCAATGCCTTTTTTAAAGGACGGTTTTAAGCAAAGTATTACCTTTTATTCAACCTTCTGTTGTTTCAGACCTTTTTGATTGTCTTTTTTCTCCTTTTTTACTATTACTTTTTCACCTTATAAGGAAAAGTGAAAAGAGACGGCCAATAGTATGTAGTTGCAGACTTGGATTTGCAAGCTGACACTGCATATATCAGACTTGCAATGTCAGACACATTGAACTCAATGGAGCTAGTGACGCCACTGTGAGGGGTAGGGTTAGGGTTGGGGTTAGGTGTGTGCAATAAAAGCACTGCATGCAGCTCACCTTGCAACTGCACCAAATCTGCATCCAGACCCTTCTTGAAACAGCTTTGAAATGACAGAAAAAATATTTGAAGATTATAGAATGTATACATTTCAAGGGTGTAGTGACATATTGATATTGACAAAAATCATGCTAAACTTGTATACATATATACACTACCTGACAAAAGTCTTGTTGTCGATCACAGTTGTAAGAGCAACAAATACTAACTTGACTGATAGTTGTTCATTTGGAAAAGATGGATGATCTGTTGAACTGCATCCCAATCGTCACAAATACTGCAGACGACCCAAGATTCTCATAGAAATCAGTCAAGTTTGGTGAAAGAAAAAAATCATGGTTTGGGGTTACATTCAGAATGGGGGCATGCGAGAGATCTGCAGGGTGGATGACAACATCAACAGCCTGGGGTATCAAGACATTTGTGCTGCCCATTACATTACAAACCATAGGAGAGGGCAAATTCTTCAGCAGGATAGCGCTTCTTCTCATACTTCAGCCTAGTGATCTGCATGGGACTGAAATTTTAATCCCACTCCCGCCAGGTTTTAAACCGCACCCGACCGCTCCCGCCATATATTCAGCCTTTGTTCACTCGCTGCCTGCCCCGCCCCGTTTTCTACCCGCCCCGACCGTTCCTGCTAAGTTTAGATCTGGTTTTCAAAATCTCGCATTAAAATTGGGTACTACCAAACGAGAGAGATAACAGATAAAAATGTAGGTTGTGCAAGAATTGTAGGCTAAATGTCAGTTTTGTTTGTCCCTTGTGATGAGACATGAGTGCTGCGTGATGTGCGGTGAAGTTTGTGTATACTCCAAAGTCAGATTTACTAACATTTTTCTATACACATAGCAGGTACATATTGGGCCAAGGAAGAATGTACAGCGATTAAATAAGCCTCCCAAAAAACACCCAGCTGGATGTTACAGAGTTCAGTCAGCCTATTACAAGCGACACACACAGCACCACAGCGGATGACCACGATCTCTCTCTCTCTCTCTCTCTCTCTCAGTAGCCTTATATACATTTTGCGAATCGCGAATTATGTAGCCAGAAGTACGTATGGCTGCATTTCATCTTTAAAACGTATGATGCTGTTCCTTTTTTCGCGCTTACCAGCTGACCACTTACCTCCATATTGGCGGCTTTCCCGCTGTAACCAGTTTGTCCAGTAGCTCGCCACGTACGTTGGCGGGCTTCAGTTGCAGAGAGCAGTTGACCACAACGATGGGGTTCGAGTTCGGTAAAGAATGGTTCCAGCGGGTAAGTAAATAACAGGGTGAGAATGTGGTAAAATCTGAAAGTGTGGTAAAAATAGGGCGAGGGCTTTTCTTTGTCTGGATTGCTTCATAAAACTGTCGGTTTGGTTTAGGGAAGTGGGTGCGAGGGTCAGTTGGTGCTTTTGAAAACACTATTGGTTGGGTTTAGGGAAGGAGGAGGGTGGGTCAGTCGATCGATCAGTCAGTCAGTCATTCAGTGAGTCAGTCAGTCAACAGCAGCCTCTGGTGGATTTACGTGAGAACAGCAGGTGTGACACTGCGGCCTCTGGTGGATATGCGAAAACAAAAACTGCAAAAAAAGTACCTCCTGGGATGTATTTGGCGCTCTCCAGAAATGTACATATTGGTACATTTTCAGAGTGAGCCTGGGTTGCTAGGACCTATACTCTCATTCTGGGATAATTAACAAGGAACTTTGCTGCCGTACAGTGGCTGTAGGATACGTAATAATAATAATCAGTGTTCCCACTTTTGACATTATTGAGTGGCTCTACATGTAAAAGTAAAAATTAATGCAGCATCTAAAAACTTAAAAGCAAAACTAAAAAAAAACCACCTAAAAACACAAGATGCAAGTGTAATGGTCACAAACGTCAATCAAGTGGATGTTTACATATAAAAACAGTGGGAAAGTAGCATATTATAATCGGAAAACTCAACAGGAACCAATACCACAGGAAAAACAATCTGACACCTCAAAAGACCAAATTAGACAAGACCTTACCAAACCAAACCTGGTTAAACCAGATCCTCTTATTCAGTTAGAACATAATACTTCTCCAAACCGCAGCACATCAAGCCTTATCAATGTCATACTAGACCAGACCTGATTATACTACACTAAGAACCAGACCAAAGCCCTTTATGATATTTTATTCAGTAGTGCATAATCACACAACATCTGACAAATGTTCCTTTTGAGATTATAGAAACAAGCCATTGTTGCCATTGGCTGGAAACCACACAAACAGCTGTGACGATTCCACCCTTATCCAGAACTGAAACAGCTCTTTTTCTTCTTGAGCTTAGTGTAAACCACCTAATTGACAGGGAGTTTTAGTAGCAGTGTGACATACATAGTTTCTGACATGGTGTCAATGTTTAGGACTGATTCTACTATCTAAACTTGCCTTGTTAGCTTCTTTAGTGTCATATTCCACTGTTCTGTAAACAACCTAACCAACCTAATGAAAATGTATTTACTCACCTACTTTAGTTACTTTGTAAGTTTCTTTTCTACCTAAACATGCCTTGTTAGCTTTGTTTGATTGTTATATTTTCGCAGTTAGTGACTGGTCTATAACCACAAATTGTCCTTTTTTGCTTTGTTTTCAGCAGAATATTGAATCATAGGAAATGGATCTCTCTCTACACTACCTGGCAAAGGTCTTGTCGCCTATCCAAGTTTTAGGAATAAAAACTAATAACTTGACTTCTAGTTGATCACTTGGTATCAGAAGTGACTTATATGAAAGGCAAAGGCCTCTAGATTATGCTTATTTTACTAAAATAAAATATGAGCGTGCCTTGATTTTAATTTATTTAATTAGGACAATAAGGTCTGACTTTGCTTAGACAAAAGTCTTGTCACGTAACAGAAATATAGAATATAAAGTCATGATGCAGTGGAAAAAGAATTAATATTGTGTATGACTCCCATGAGCTTTGAGGACTGCATCCATACATCTCTCCAGTGTCTCAAATAACTTATTAATAAAGTCATCTGCAATGGCAAAGAAAGCGTTCCTGCAGGACTCCCAGAGTTCATCAAGATTCTTTGGATTCATCTTCAATGCCTACTCCTTTATCTTATCCGAGATGCTCAATAATGTTTACTTCTGGTGACTGGGCTGGCCAATCCTGGAGCACCTTGACCTTCTTTTCTTTTAGGAACTTTGATGCGGAGGCTGAAGTATGAGAAGGAGAGTAATGTAATGAGCAGCAAAAATGTCTTGATACTTCAGGCTGTTGATGTTGTCATCCACTCTGCAGATTTCTTGCACACCCCCATACTGAATGTAACCCCAAACCATGATTTTTCCTTCACCAAACTTGACTGATTTCTGTGGGAATCTTGGGTCCATGTGGGTTCCAATAGGTCTTTTGCAGTATTTGTGATGATTGGGATGCAGTTCAACAGATGATTCATCGGAAAAATCTACCTTCTGCCACTTTTCCAAATGATCAATCAGAAGTCAAGTTATTATTTGTTGCTCTTACAACTGGAATCGATGAAAATACTTTTGTCAGGTAGTGCATATATCGATTTTGGACAAATCCTGCTTTCCAAACTTGACGTGTTGGCTTTGAGTTGTTTGCTTTCATATCTCACTGTTAGTGACAGGTCAGTATCCACCATTAAGTGTAGATTAGTGATCAACAAAATATTTGAGTTGTACCTTAAAAGAAAACAAGCTGAATAGTTCTTGTCATGATTTGTGGAAAGCTGTTTTTAAACTTCAGGGAGTAGAAACAGTCTTGTTCTCAGGGTTTTGCATTTCACCACCAGACACTTTATTTTTGAAGGCACTTAAACGGATTGCTTTAAAATTAAATTTGAGGCACCAGCAAAAGTATTCCCTGTAAAATAATAATAATAATAATAATACATGTAAAAAAAAAATGAAAAATGAATAAAATATAAAAAATATATATTAAAAATTAGTTTGTACTATTTACACAGATTTTTTTTACGATCTATCTTAAAAATGTTAATATAAATATCTTTTATTTGTCCTTTTTATTATTGATTCCAATTTTGTAAATATTTTAATATTGCCTGCATATGGATCTGTGAGTTCAGCCAACATAATAACCATTCATTTAACAATTTTGTTGTATTTTTTCTAAACTCAAGCTAAATTATTAGTTCAACGTAAATATTTTTAGTTCTTTCAACATTATATTAAATGCCGTTTGTGCAGTATACTCTTCTATACACCATGCTCTAGTGTTACATATATCAAATGTTATACTACACTACCATACACTCAATCTAACACTAAAACCGCTGCTATTTAAAGCACAGTTGTTACTCAGCCGGTAGAACCTTATCAGAGGTTTGTTTGAACGGTGAGTTATTTGTATACGAGTATCACATTCTTAGTTCACTGATCTGATTTCAAGGATTCCGTGTTCTGTTAAAGCAGTGGTGCGTTTGCTCTCCTCTTTAGGCAGTGCAGTCTCTCCGTATTTTAGAAACTTGCTAATAGTGTCTCGTCTCTCTGGAGATGTCCCTGTTGTGCCTTTTTTCCTGTGGACTGATTGCATGTGGATTTCAACTAATTGGATCCTGTGGATGTCAAGGCCTTGCTGCTGTAAATTATTCAGAGTCTGGTTTGTCTGTAAAACAACATGTTGAAAAGCACAGCGCCATATATCTTCATTCGCGAGTTGTGTATTTAATGCTGATACATTTTAGATGCTGATTTGAGTGATCACTGTGTTTGAAATAATGTGCATATTATTGTGACTGTGTAATCGGGAATGATATGATGGTTATTTATATGTTGAACAATTTGCAAGAGTTTTTAAATGAATGAGGCTGTTGTTTTATTCAAAGTTGATTAATATGAACGTGGTAATGTTTATTACAATGGATGCTGTGCATATTGCAGAAATGTGACATTAAATGTCTGGTCAGTAATGCTTTAAAGGATTAATGATATATAAGTTTGATATCTCAATTTTTGGGGAATTTCTTTTTTAAATAATGATAAATAAAATTATTATTGCTAAGGTTTTTTTTTTTTTTTTTTTGGTTGGTTGGTTGATTGGTACCTTGGCTGATTTTACCTTGTCATGGATAAATAAATGTGACACCAAAACAACTTGTCTACAACAAGTGTTACAAGTAAATGGCATCATAATGACTGATTGTACGATTCATTCAAAACAGCTGATTTATTTAGATACAAAGCTAGTGATAGCCATAATGAATAGATTGAATCACTCAAAAGTAGTGGTGTAACAGATCACAAATTTTAGAGTTCGAATCACATAATGGTTTTTTTAGTCACAGATCGGACCATTTTTTTAGATCAGCCAAAAAGAGGAGGGGACAAATGTAATTTGCTTTCCATTTATTACAAAAACAGTACTGCAAGACGCTTTTTGTTTTAACAAACAGAACTTAGAACTTGTAATTGTATTAAAATAAAATGAAGAGTCGGCGCCAATAGCCTTGTGGTTAGTGCGTCGACACATGGCACCAAGGTGTTCACGGCGACCTGAGTTCGAGTCCCGGCTTGAGGTCCTTTGCCGACCCTTCCCCTATCTCTGCTCCCCATACTTTCCTGTCTCTAAATCTCCACTGTCCTGTCACAATAAAGGTGAAAACCCCTAAAAAATAATTATAAAAAATAAATAAATAAATAAAATGAAGAAATAATCAGCTGAATAAAAAATTATTGTAAAATATTTTGTACAGTGAAAAATTCCCTACTACTACTGTTGCTGATAACGCTAAACATATAAATCTAACATTATAATTTGTACAACCCATATTAATTTTTAGTCTTATGTTCAATAAATGAGTCAGTTATTCACTCGTAAAACTTAACGTTTCATTGCTAAATAGATAATTTTTGAAGAATTATTCAGTGGCATATGTTTGATGGCTGGTTGTCACCACCTATTGGTTAAATAATGTAATTGCTGCCTACAACTTTCATCAAGTTAAATGCCTATGACGGTGACTGTAATCTTTACCATAAACATCAGTGTTTTTTCTAAACTATATACTGTTATCCCAGTATTTCTGTGACTAATTTAAAATAACTAACTCAAAGGACTAAAGACTGAAGGCCCTATTATTCACTTGGCGCAATGCGGCGCAAGGTGCCACGCAATTGTTGTTTGCTAGTTTTAGCTCGACGCAAGAGTCATTTTGACGTTTTGCACCACGCTGTTTCAATAGCAAATGCATTTGTGCTCATATGTGCGCCCATAGGTGTTCTGGTCTAAAAAAGGAGGTGTGTTGAGGCGCATTGCTGGCGCGTTGCTATTTTGAGAAACTAGAATAGACTGTTTAATAGACCAGCTAAGAGGAGGTCTAAAGTCCATACTGAGAGATGAATCACATCAAAGTCAGCTCTGATTTTTTTTACTACGTTTTACTACTTTTTTTTTTTTTGATAAATTGTTTGTGCCTGTTTTGAACATTTGAGTTTGACTGAGACTTTTTGTTCTATTAATATCTATTAATCTAATTATTTTGTTCTGCCATTTTGAAACATTAAGGTGTTAAATTTAATTTATATATAAGGAAAATTAAACCTTTCTTGGTGTTCTTTGAGCCTACATTCAGTATGAGTAAAATACTTAAGTTCTTTTAAAATCGAATACTTTAATACTTTTACTCAAGTCTTTTTGGAATTGGTGACTTGTAACTTGTAATGGAGTAATTTTTACAGTAAGGTATCTGTACTTTACTCAAGTATGGTTTTCAGGTACTCTTTACACCTCTGCACTAAACTGACAAAACGTAAAATACTTACGTTTCCTCGTGAGATCAGGCTGATTATTCACAGAAAAACTCATGTGACTCATGTAGTTAGTTCATGATTAGCACATAGATTAACTCATCATTAGCTCATAATAAAATAATGTTTAGTTTACATATTAACGCATCATTATTCATGTACTATTATTGTAAAGTGTTACCCTTAAAATAACAGTTATAACAATAATTTGTAGATAATAATCATAAACTCCTATATCAGGTTTGAAAATAAGATACTATCTAGACCTGTCACTCTTTACAATATTATAATAAAATGTATAAATAAAATAGAACCACTTCATTTTCATGGAAGTTAAACTGTAAGTGACAATTAAACAAATAAAATAAAATAAATAAATAAATAGTCACAGGTCTTGGTATAACAATTAATTGCAGGGGCAGACTTAACCAATAAGTGAAGTAAGCAGTCGCTTAGGGCCCCAGGAAATTTGGGGGGCCCCAATAAATACCTAGGAGTATAAATTATACACATAACATCATTTTCTATCCTGTTTTCTATGGTGAGGGTCTAACAAATCAATTTATCGAAATTATAACATCTACATAAATTTGTCTTACACCCCCAATCATGGAGCAGTCCAGCAGTCAAGTCAGATAAAGATTCAGTTTTAGAAACACTTTATTATTTTTGATTTATTCATTCTTTTTAGTTTAGTTAATTCATTTTAAGAAAACAAATTATTTAAAGTGTAGAGATTTCATTAAGATAAAATATGGAAAAAGGAGATTCAGTAATAAAAGAAAAAAAATAGCAAAATAAATGAATGAAAAATTGTATAAATCTACAAATGGTTTCGTTTTAGGTCTGTTAGGCCCCATGCCTGGAACTGCTTAGGGCCCACAAATCACTAAATCCGCCCCTGATTAATCGTCAAGTAAAATGAATGATTCTTATTAATCTCAATTATTGATTCTATTCTATATAATTTGTCATGAATCAATAATGCATTGTGTGATCAGTAATAAAAGTTGTCAGTGCTACCTACTAGTGTATATTTAATGTAGAATCTGTAGTGAAGTTTTGAAGTTCTTCCAATAAGCCTATGATAGAAATATTTGCAAAACTCATTTTTCCTTAACAGCTGTTCCTCTGAGAAAGAGCTCAGTGTTTATTAATAGCTGGAGCTCCAGGGAATTTGCTTATTGAGAAAAATAAAGCGAGCATTCAGTGCCAAACCACTCATATCCAATACAGTTCAACCCTTCTGTTCAGATTACTCAAGTTGCTCAAGTCTTGAGTTCGCAGTATATTTCAATAAACATCTATTTTGCCAGTGGATAAACTGCAGGCTGTTTTATCTGAAATCGACAATCAAAACACAGAGCAGACGTTTTATTTGTAGAGAGACGCAGTAATAAATTCAGCCTAACAAAGTCAATGTTATATCACTGTTTATGGATAAAACTTTTGGTATCACTTTATTTTGAAGGTCCCTTTAACGCGTTTAATTGAATTTAGGTTAAATTACATCTACATGCCAACTAATTTTCAATAGATTATAAGTAGACTGTTGGGGTTGGGGTTAGCTGACATGTATTTGCAAAGTTTAGTCAGTTAAATGCCTGGTGAAGGAGCAGTATCAGCAGATATTGAGCAGACAGTCTACTAATACTCAAATGAGAAGTAATTGGCATGTAGCACTGCAACTTTTAGTCAGCAAAATGTGCAATAGGGACCATCAAAATAATGTGTTACTAAACTTTTTGTTTAGGAACTTCTTTGACATTTATGAACTAACATTTGACTGCAATATTTAGCATTAGACTTGAAACTTTTAATTAAAGGATTAACTAACAATGAAGAGTGGAAAAAAAAGCCTTTAGTTTCTGTACTTAAAAAAGTGAATGAACAGGCTTAAAAGAAACTTGACTTAAAAAGCGAGTAATCCTGATGTAACTTGGAACTTTTACGTAGACTTAACTTCGTTTATATAATTATGCACATAGTTCATTTGCTTAATTTTGAGGCTAGGGAGCTACTCTTTTTTTAATACAGTGGTCCCTTGTTAATTGTGAGAGTTACATTCTAAAAATAGCCCACAATAGGTGAAATCCGTGAAGTATTCGGCTTTATTTTTACAATTATCATAGATGTTTTAAGACTGTAAAACCCCTCACTACACTGTTTTCTCAGATAGGCATTAACACTTTCACACTTTTCTCTCTTGTTTAAACACTCGCGTAACTTCTACCATCCTTTAGCGTGTCCAGAAGTCCAACTTTGTGTGCGATGGTTAGCATCTTCCTCTGCCTTTTGGGTGCTACCGTGGGTGCCTTTGAGGTGCAGAATGTTTCGTCGACATTATTGGGTTTGTTGGGGTCCAAACATACAGTAAAACACTTCAGAGTCACACTGCTAACGATCAAAGATTTATGTCAATTTAGCAAGCTGAACGCATTCTGTACTGTACAGGAGACACGGCACAGAGGAGATTGATTGACAATGGGATGCAGAACACAATGCGCTAATCAGGCATGTCAAATTGCGCAAAAAAAATCAGCAAAACTGCGAGACCGCAAAAGGTGAGCTGCGTTATGGCGAGGGACCAGTGTAAAATAATTGCTTTAAAAGCAAAGAGTTAACCTCAGATCTTGAAAATAAAATAAACTGTTTGAAGTTGGCGATACAGTGGCGCAGTAGGCAGTGCTGTCGCCTCTAAGCCACTATAAATACCCTAAGTTCCATCTAACAGCCATCTTCGTTTGAAGAATCCCCCCTTCCACCCTTACTCCTCCTCCTTTCCTAGATGGGTGACATCGTGGCCCAGTGGTTCGCACTGTTGCCTCACAGCAAGAACGTCACTAGTTCTAGTCCTTACCAAGCCAGCTGACGTGAGTTTACACGTTCTCCCCGTGCTAACGTGGGTTTCCCCCGGATTACCCGGTTTCCTCCCACCGTCCAAAAACATGCAATTTAAGTTAATTGACTAATCCAAATCGGCATCATAGACATGCACCTAGTAAGTAGTTATCTCTTAAGAGCAATCACTATCTGTTCATTAGCTACTACAGCAGGGGAGTTCTCGAGATCTACCTGAGCTCAAACTCCCCTCTCACCTTGCAAACGGGAGGGAGCCTCAGGCTCGAGGATCTTATGAGCTCAGGGCTTTCTCCCGGGACAGCATGCCAAACAAGCTTTATAATCAATCATCAGCTAAATGTGAACTCTTAAAACACCTATAAGTGATTTAGCATGTAAACATATTAATGTTAAGAGGGTTAAAATGTATTAATTACTTTAACTTTACCATTTCGTGAGTGAGTGCATATTCTGTGCTTCTGAATGGCTGTATTAAAATTTCTGTCATGTTTCGTTTGGTGCAAACAGCCAAATTGCTTATCACTGCGTATCTCCTCACGAAGCATGTTGTTAGGACACGGGATTACAATGTAACCTGCTCACCTAATGTTTACGTTCGTAATATTTATATCATTTGCTAATTAACAACCTCATGTGGAACTCTGAATCTGTGTCTTATTTCGCAGTCTGCTACTGTCCACCGGAGGTCACATTTTGGTCACGGACGCATGCTTTCAGAGCCTTTCTGAATTATTGAATGAAATACGCAGTTTTCCATCAACGCAACCTGGGATCTGAAATATAATTGGCTAAACTGGCATTGGGCGGGTTAAAATGACCAAAACAAAGACAGTGTTCCGGCATGGAAAACACATTTTCAAAGCAAAATATCTGACTTCAGCAATGTTTTTTAGATAAACAACAATGTTCATTTAGCATGTTTCTTAAATATCTGCAAACATATTATGGTATTGTATGCTTTAAAAGAGTCAAAAACGAACATACAGCACCTTTAAGTAATCGCTTTTTACAGTATTTATAAATTAGCTTTCTAGAGCATTAACTGTTAGCAAATAAAACCTTACTTAACCTAACATTGTATGATACATCCACTGTAAAAAAAAAAAAGAATGACTAAAAGTCACGACAACAAATATTTTATGTTGCTTGAATTTATTTTCTGGATTCAGCATTTCAGGATTCAATAAATATTTTCAGTTATACAAAGTTTAGCTTAATATTTTAAGTCAGTTTGAGTGATGTAAGCTGAGTTGAAAAGTTAATTTGATTCAACTAAAACATTTAAGGCAGCAGATTTTTTTTTAACAGTGTGCAAGGTTGATAGATAATCCTTCTTGTTGTTGACCTTTTATGAACCCTAACAACTAACAACTAACAAGTGACTGCAATATTTTACATGAAACTTTAAACTTTTAAATAAAATCATGAACTAGCATACATTTAAATTCATAAAACTTGTTGCTAACACAAAAAAATTACTGTAAAGAAGTGTCTGCCTACTGTAGTTCTGAGGAATTATTAATATTATACTCCCTGAGAAGCCTTCCAAGCCTTAAACCTCGTCACATGATACAGTGTAAATATATAATTCATCTCCCCTGAAGGCAAAACTCTTTTACATCTGTTTTTGTAACATGACTAGTGATAGTAGCGCTGTTGTCTCACTGTTTTGGAGAATGAAGTCTGTGGTCTGGAGGACGCTGGCAGCTTTACTTCACTTCCTTGGGGTGACTGGGATTAAAGGGTGTAATCCACCTCATTTTGGCACCAGACGTCCAGCTGGACTGACCTCAAATCCCCGAGAGGCCGACATGACGTATTTCTGAGCGAGGGGAACGATCCACGCACCACCATTTTGATCAGGCGTCGGCCAAAACAGCCCTGTACACAATAACATCGGAGGCCATTGTTAAAGTTGCTGTAAGCTGTAGTAAACAGCTTTGATAGTGACTGGGTGAATAAATCAAACTGAATAAAGATAGCAAATACATAACAGATATATTTATGTAAACATCAAAATGTTCTTACACATTTCTTTACGAATATATTATATTTTTAAAGCGTTATTAGAACTATATTCGAATATATGTATTTAAATATAGTATACATATAAGTAATATTATAAAAATAATTTATTTTTGACATAATAGAGTATAAAATACCTTTCATTGTCTCTACTGTAATGTATACAATATAAGAAAATTAAAAATGAAAGGGAAAAAAAAACTTAAAGGGATAGTTCACCTAAAAATGACAATTCTGTTACCATTTACTTTACATTTTAGCAAGTGATTAGAACTATATATTTAAATATATGTATTTAAATATAGTATAAATATAAGTAATATTGTAATAATAGTTCATTTTGGACATTATAGAGTATAAAATACACTTTATTGACATTACTGTAATCTATAATACATAAGAAAATTAAAAAGATAAAGGAAAAAACAATTTAAAGGAATAGTTCATCTAAAAATGACAATTCTGTTACCATTTACTTTACATTTTTGCAAGTGATTAGAACCATATTCAAATATATATATATATATATATATATATATATATATATATATATATATATATATATATATATATATATATATATATATATATATATATGTATATATATATATGTATATATATATATATATATTATATATATATATATATATATATATTATATATATATATATATATGTATATATATATATATATGTATATATATATATATATATATATATATATATATATATATATATATATGTATATATATATATATATATATATATATATATATATATATATATATATATATATATATATATATATATATATATTTTTTTTTTTTTTTTTTTTTTTTTTTTTTTAAATATAGTATAAATATAAGTAATATTATAAAAATAGTTTATTTTTGACATAATAGAGTATAGAATACCTTTCATTGTCTCTGCTGTAATCTGTAAAATATAAGACAATTATAAAAGATAAAGGAAAATACAACTTAAAGGGATAGTTCATCTAAAAATGACAATTCTGTTACCATTTACTTTACATTTTAGCAAGTGATTAGAACTTTATTTAAATATATGTATTTAAATATAGTTTAAATATAAGTAATATTGTAATAATAGTTCATTTCTGACATAATAGAGTATAAAATACCTTTCATTGTCACTACTGTAATCTGTAAAATATAAGACAATTATAAAAGATAAAGCAAAATACAACTTAAGGGATAGTTCATCTAAAAAGGACAATTCTGTTACCATTTACTTTACATTTTAGCAAGTGATTAGAACTATATATTTAAATATATGTATTTAAATATAGTATACATATAAGTCATATTAGGTGACGCAGTGGCGCGGTAGGTAGCGCTGTCGTCTCACAGCAAGAAGGTCGCTGGTTCGAGCCTCGGCTGGGTCAGTTGGTGTTTCTGTGTGGAGTTTGCATGTTCTCCCTGCGTTCGCGTGGGTTTCCTCGGGGTGCTCCGACTTCCCCCACAGTCCTAAGACATGCGGTACAGTTAATTAGGTAAGCTAAATTGCCCATAGTGTATGAGTGTGTGTGGATGTTTCCCAGAGATAGGTTGTGGCTGGAAGGGCATCCGCTGCGTAAAAACGTGCTGGATAAGTTGGCGGTTCATTCCGCTGTGGCGACCCCGGATTAATAAAGGGACTAAGCCGAAATAATAATAATAGTTTATTTTTGACATAATACAGTATAAATACCTTTCATTGTCATTACTGTAATCTATAATACATAAGACAATTAAAAAGATAAAGGAAAATACAACATAAAGGGGTAGTTCACCCCCAAAAAATGAAAATTATGTCATCATTTACTCACCTTTCACTCGTTCAAATCCTATGCCTGAGTTTCTTTCTTCTGTTGAATATAAAAGAAGATATTTTGAAAAATGCTCAAGCAACCAGCATTCTTTAAAATAGCTTCATTTACATAAAAGGAAACTCATAAAAGTTTAAAACCAAACACTGTAAAAAATTATATGATCAATTAGTCATTTTACATGTTTTAGGTCATTGTAACTTATTTAACTAAGTTAATCATGTTCTAACTTAAGTTACGCAAGCAGTTTTAAGTCAGGTTAACATAAAATAAGTTCAGTGGACAGTTGATTTGATTCAGTTTAAAAAAATAAGACAACCAGCATTTTTTACAGTGCATGAGCACACTCAATGACTTTTGTTGCTTATTTCAAATTAGTTGAAACAACACAATTCTTAAAAAAAGTTTTTTTGGGGGAAACGTACTGTAACAATTTTACAATTTTTAAGCTAACTTAACAGATTTGTGTTGGGACATCATGAATGAAATATATGGAACCCCACATTTTGTACAGTGTAAAGGATTATTTAATTAGAGTTTTTGGGTGAACTATCCCTATAAAAGTGTGGTGTATTTTGTCAGTGTATTTTTAATGCTTGGTTGTGTTTATAACAGGGGTGTCCAAACTCGGTCCTGGAGGGCCGGTGTCCTGCAGATTTTAGCTCCAACTTGCCTCAACACACCTGCACGAATGTTTCTAGAAAGCCTAGTAAGAGCTTGATTAGCTAGCCCAGGTGTGTCTGATTGGAGTTGGAACTAAACTTTGCAAGACACAGGCGCTCCAGGACCGAGCTTGGACGCCCCTGGTTTATAAGATGCAAAGCAATGTGTGCTCATGCTTTAGTTGTAGAAAATCATGTTATTTTTTTCATATATCTTACTTTGATTATATACAGCTACTCTGCTTACATGAAAACAACTGTCATATTTCCTAGTTGCTCTAAAAGGCCCACCCTCAAGAGGCTCTGATTGGTCAGCAAACATAATGTGCTGTGATTCACGGATTGGTTCCAGTAAACAGTCCAGTCAGAGCAGCTGTTAGCAGCATTAGCTGCCTGAATCAGACGGAAAAATAAAGAGCACGCAGCTGAATCTCACGCCTGCTCTCTAAAATAAAATCTGACAAGTGTCTTTCACATATATTCGGAATAAGCATGTGGACGTAATATAAAACGTTCTCATATCTTTTGCGAGTGTTATTTGAGATGTAGAACGCACTCAAAGCAGCCACATAGAGAGACACTGCAAGCGTCTGCACAGAGAGACACTGCACGCGTCTGCATAGAGAGACACTGCAAGCGTCTGCACAGAGAGACACTGCACGCGTCTGCATAGAGAGACACTGCAAGCGTCTGCACAGAGAGACACTGCACGCATCTGCATAGAGAGACACTGCAAGCGTCTGCAAAGAGAGACACTGCACGCGTCTGCATAGAGAGACACTGCAAGTGCTGCTAAACATTGTGGCTGTTTACAGCGGTTTGACGGATAAATATGAATTTGTAGCTAAATTGTTAGCAGTGCCAAACAGTACTTACCATTGTTTACGTCCTCGCTACAACATACCATTAATGCTAGAAACTGTGCATGTAGTTGATCAATTTTAACAAATAAAAACACTTACGGGTTGTGGCTCACAATCCACAGCTTTGTCAGTTGGAGGAGTTTTAAGCCGAATCCAGCACTGAATTGGGAGAGATTCTGGAAGCTGTGCTTTTTAACTGCATAATTCAAATTCAATTGTAAGCACTTCTCTCTTTGTGTCGTGTCCTCTGGAAGCCCAAATACAGAAACAGAAGAAGCTCTGTGGAAATAGCAACGTTTGGATGGCATTTTAGCTTTCTCTGCTATAACATTACAGCACCTCTGGCCACACCCCTTCGGTGCGCAGGGTGTGTACGCGTGGTAATTGCGCGTAACCTGAAGCGTTTGTGATCTCACTAACCCAGATGTATTTATCTGTAATTCCCAAACTTTGTTCGCTGTAGGCTTTGCTAAGCTAACTCTGTAAAAGCCAATGTCTCCCTTTGCATTGAGGGTATTACATTTAGAGATGTTGTTTATGTTCACACAGCTACATTACACATCAACTGAAGTTTAAATTATGATATCATAGTGGACCACCCCTTTAATAGTGTTTGTGACACCTAATTTCATGGATCTTCAAATCTGGCTCGTGAGGTCCACTTTACTGCAGAATTTAGTTCCAACCCTGATCAAACTCAGATTCATCACTACTGTAATGCTTGATGGATTACTGCAAACAGTGGGCATGTTTTATGCTTGGGACTGACACTATCGTCATAGTGACAATAGCCAATTACATTGGAGTGCAACACAACACAAAAAAGACCAGCTACTCTGTTTATCATTGACTAGCTGTCAAAAGGTGCTTTTTTTGTGTTGTGTTACTGAAGCCAAGTTTCAACCTAACTTCAATTTTTCCTCCGAATGACAAATATTGAAGACAAAATTATTAGCTCGTCTGGAATTTTAATTCTTTTTTAGTGTTGTTTAACAGAGATTTTTTTCTGCACATTTGTAAACATTACACATTACTTTTAATAACTAATTCCTAAAGAAAAAAATGACTTGTCTTTGATATGATGACATAATTAAGTTTAAGTACAGTATTCAGCTTAAAGTGCAGTTTAAAGGCTTAACTAGGTTAATTAGGTTAACTAGGCAAGTTGGTATATCCAATATAATATGTAATCATTTATTATTCATTCATGGTTGTCACTTTTTAGATTGTAAAGCAGGGGTCATCAACTATATTTGTCAGAGGGCCAGAGTTTTACTAGACAGTCTCCTTGGGGGCCAGACCCCGGAGAAGAAAATCAAATAAAAATCTCATTTTGGCTTAACATTATGTTTAATGTTTATACTTTTTCAATTTCATTACAAAACTGAAGGCATTTGATTCAGGCTCCCATCACCTATACCACAGTCAACCACTAGGAGTGATAGATATTTTGCCTCAAATCAATTAGGCTAAGTCAACAAGGGGAAATGTAACTTTAGCCATTAATTAAGCACTGTGAGTAGCCCGTTTCAGCATTGTGATTTGAATTCAAGCCCACTTAACGTTTCATTTGATGTGCGAACATTATTTGTGACCTGTTTTGTTCTGGTACCGGGTTATTTATTTACCATGCTTTTTTAAGTTGTGCCAGATTGCTTTTCCTCCTTTTTTTAGTCCTGAGGCAGACATCCCAAGTCTCCCGGAAGTTCTGTGAGTCTCCCGCAAATGCATAGAGACACCTGATGTCATGAGAAATCGGGTCCCCCTTGACAAACGAATGATAATCTCCCGGAAATCGCGCGTCTTCCTCCGGCTTCTCAAATACGTCGTGCACCTCTCTCCACCGCATCCCTCCTTGCTCTTCATAACTGTAACCAAGGAAGTGACATTGACAACAGGATGCGGATCCAAATGCAGGGTTTTATTAAAGGGATGGTCAGGCAAGCAATGATCAACACAGGAGCAAACAGATGTATGAGGGCAATCCAGAGTCGTAGTCAATATAGCAGGCAGATGGTCACAAGGATGGCAGCAGACAGGGAGAAACAGACAATCAAGGTGAGGGTCAAAACACGGCAGGAACAAGACAAGGAAACGCTTTGAAATGTCACTGTAAACAGATAACAAGACTCGGCACTGGAGTGAGTGTGTGTGCTGCTTATGTAGTGTGTAATCAGTCTTTGACAAGCCTCCGGTGGTGTGTGTGCAATCAGTCAGGATGAGGAACATATGTGTGTGTGTGAGCGGAGTGCATGTATGAAGTTGTAGTCCAATAGATGGTGGATTTGTAGTCCATAGTGAGAATGCATGTTTACCAGCGATGTATGGAGAGAAGATCGCTGGTGATTGTGATAATAACAAACACGTCGCGCGCACTCCGCCTACACCTTCACTTATGCTAAAACCTGTTTGAAACAATAAATGCTTAACGCCGCATGGTCTGTCTGAGTCTGTCCTCATTTCGAAGTGTAGCCTAAATATTGTCATAAATGGCGGTTATTCTGACAAGAGACTCAGTTGTTGTTATTTTTAGTTGCTTTAATAGTGCGGACCACTATTTTCGTTTTGATCCTCACAATTTTGGAATCAAGTCGCGGGCTGGATTTGGCTTGTTGTAAAGCATATAATATATTAAGAAAACAGTAATAAGGATCAAGGTCAATGAATAAAATGTACATTTATGCCTGGTTAACAACATACAATGCATGGAAAGTGATTTCTCTCAGTTTGTGTTGTTGTCAGCTGAAGCTTGTTCTCTCCTCTGGAGGCTGTGAGCTGGGCGTCCTCGTCCTTTCTGCCAATCCACCGAAATTCCAGCTATTGTTGCGCTCCAGTGGTTGCTCTATAAACAGGAAGTGAGACCTCTCATCAGAGCAAAGGGTTCCTGCTGAAATGACAACATGCATATATGTTCTTATTCCCTCTGGTTACATGTGCTGTATGCTCACACACACACACACACACACACACACACACACACACACACACACACACACACACACACACACACACACACACACACACACACACACATAGATATATGCACACATACCAGATGGGAGATGGGTGTGACGGGGGAGTTTCATTAAAAGAGACAGATCTTCTCTTACCAGAACAGGAACATGCAAAAGAAGAACAGAGACGAGGGAGAGAAAGAGAGCGGTTGAGATGGCTTTCATGGTGTTAGATTACCTGTCCTTCTCTGAACTACCCGGAGTGAGAGAAACCAGCCGTTTTAAGAAACTTGAGCTTGTTCAGAGACTGTGACGGTGACCTTAAAACATGGATTCATATTCTTTAGAGTATTAACCCAGCAATGCATCAGTTAACACACTAGTAATATAATAAACAAAATAATAAATACATTTAATTTACTCCCAAACACTAGTGATGGGAAGTTCGGATCATTTTACTGACTCGGATCTTTGAGTCTCGTTCATCAAGATCATTTCGTTCAATTTGCCAAAATATTATTAAAATGTTCCGAATTGCTTCCAAACACATCTACAACTAGCCCAAGGTTGATCACACTACAAACAAGTCATAAATAGAATGCTGTAAGTAAGAGAAAATAATCATTCAGTGTTTACCTGCTCTTTTCTCTATGAAGATATTTTTGTCTCTTTGCTCAGCTCACCTCTTCATGTCTTCAAATTTCAGTAGTTCGTTCACGTCACACTGACAGTCCATATAATCTCAACCAATGTACACAGTCTGAGCCGAAAGGAGCCATGATTAGCTCACCTTTCGAGTCTTCTGGTTCGTTCATCACGTGACAATGTAAAGAGACATGACTCAAACCCAAGGACTCAAGAAGTGAACGGATCAAATCTCTTTCCGGCTCTAAATGCATACGATTGGCTTCTGTCTTTCACGTGTTGAACGACTCAGAACGAGGACTCGGGAGGTGAACTGATCAAATCTCTTTCCGGCTCTAAATGCATACGATTGGCTTCTGTCTTTCACGTGTTGAACGACTCAGAACAAGGACTCGGGAGGTGAACTGATCAAATCTCTTTCCGGCTCTAAATGCATACGATTGGCTTCTGTCTTTCACGTGTTGAACGACTCAGACCGAGGACTCGAGACATGAACGAATCAAATCTCTTTCTGCCTCTAAACGCATATGATTGGCTTTTGTCTTTCGCGTGATGAATGACTCAAAAGACTTGAAAAATTAACGAAACCTGCACATCTGTGCGCATGCACGGATGAACGAATCACTCCCTGAGAGGACTCGTCGTTCCCGGGTCATATTGAAGATTCGTTCAAAATAAACTAATCGTTCAAGAACGACCTATCACTACCACACACACACACACGTTTGTTTTTGTGAAAAGTGGGTACATTACATAGGCTTCCATTCATTTTATACAGATCAAACCGTATATTATATTGCCCTCACCCCACCCCACCCCTAAACCCAACCATCACAGGAGACAGTGTACAGCTTTACTCTCTGAAAAAAACCATCCTGTGTGATTTATAAGCTTTTTGAGAAGTGAGGACGTCACCAATGTCCTCATATTTCACCTGCTTTTTGTAATACCTGTTTATATATATATATATATATATATATATATATATATATATATATATATATATATATATATATATATATATATATATATATATATATATATATATATACCAGCACAATGGATTTGAAATGGAACATGCAAGATGTGCTTTAACTGCAGACTGTCAGCTTTAATTTGAGGGTATTTGCATCCAAATCAGGTGAACGCTGTATGAATTACAACAGTTTGCATATGTGCCTCCCACTTGTTAAGGGTCCAAAAATAATTGGACAGAATAATAATCATAAATCAAACTTTTTTTTACTTTTTAATACTTGGTTGGAAATCCTTTGCAGTCCTTTACAGCCTGAAATCTGGAATACATAGACATCACCAGACAGTGGGTTTCATTCCTGGTGTCGCCTCTACAGCAACTGTCTTTAGTTCATGCTTTTTTGGGGGGCATTTCCCCTTCAGTTTTGTCTTCAGCAAGTGAAATGCATGCTCAATCGGATTCAGGTCAGGTGATTGACTTGGCCATTGCATAACATTCCACTTCTTTCCCTTCAAAAACTCTTTGGTTGCTTTGGCAGTATGCGTTGGGTCATTCTCCATCTGCACTGTGAAGCGCCGTCCAATGAGTTCTAAAGAATTTGGCTTAATATGAGCAGAAAATATTGCCTGAAACACTTCAGAATTCATCCTGCTGCTTTTGTCAGCAGTCACATCATCAATAAATACAAGAGAACCAGTTCCATTGACAGCCATACATGCCCACACCATGTCACTACTACCACCATGCTTCCCTGCTTAGGATCATGAGCAATTATTTTCCTTCTCCATACTCTTTTCTTCCCATCACTCTGGTACAAGTGGATCTTGGTCTCATCTATCCGAAGGATGTTGTTCCAGCACTGTGAAGGCTTTTTTAGAACTCTAATCTGGTCTTTCTGTTTCTGAGTCTCACCAATGGTTTACATCTTGTGGTGAACCCTCTGTATTTACTCTGGTGTAGTCTTCTCCTGATTATTCACTCTGACACACATACACCTACCTACTAGAGAGAGTTGTTGATCTGGCCAACTGTTGTAAAAGGTGTTTTCTTCACCAGGGTAAGAATTCTTCAGTCGTCCACCACAGTTGTTTCCGTGGTCTTGCTGAGCTCACTGGTGCGTTGTTTCTTTTTAAGAATTTTCCAAACAGTTGTTTTGGCCATGCCTAATGTTTTTGCTATTTCTCTGATGGGTTTGCTTTGTTTGATGGCTTGCCTGACTGATAGTGACAGCTCTTTGGATCTCATTTTGAAAGTTGACAGCAACAGATTCCAAATGCAAATAGCACACCTGAATTGAACTCTAGACCTTTTATCTGCTCATTGTTATTGGGATAATGAGGGAATAACACACAGCTTGACATGGGACAGCATAGAAGGCAATTGTCCAATTACTACTACAATATTACAAAATTACACAGGGAGCTAAACCCTCAACAAAACCCTTTATTTTGTGGAAAATGCAATGATCAAAATTAGACACTGTAGCATAAATAAATATAGATTCCTTTAAAGGATACAGCAGTTAAATATCAGTGAGATATGTGAAGACTAGGGCTGCATGATATTGAAAAAATCTGACGTTGCGATATTTAGATTTTTTATATACATTGCTGGCCAGTGTGTTCACATACTCAACAGAAATGACTGTGATTGGCTGTGAAGGTCATCGGGGTAACACTTTATTTTGATGGTCCATTTGAGTATTAGTAGACTGTCTGCTTAATATCTGTTGATACTGCTCCTTCCACAGACATTTAACTGACTATAAATAACTTTGCAAGTACATGTCAATTTACACTAATCCTAACCCCAACCCCAACCCAACACTCTACTTATAATCTAATGAGAATTAGTTGGCATGTAGATGCAATGTAACTTAAATTCAACAAACGGACCATCAAAATAAAGTGTGACCGTCATCAGTTCACCATTCTTCACTGCTGTTTCCTAAGTGCAAACACAGATGCAGGGACACTGGAGTGTTTCAAAACAGCGTCGATCAGCTTCTCTGTCTATGAGCTGACATACAAGCGATATGCTGATGGATCGACTGATCTTCACTGATCTTCACAGTTTCCCTGTATCTGTGTTTGCACCTGATGACTGTCAAGGCCAATCAGAGATCTGTGGCCTACTAGTTAGAGAGTTGGACTTGTGACCAGAAGGTTGCAGGTTCAAGTCCCAGCTCCCGCAAGGATTGTCGGTGGTAAGAGTGTATAATCATCCCTCTCACCACCCTCAGTAAAATGGCTGAGGTGAGTCCCTTGAGCAAGGCATAAATCCCCCAACTGCTCCCTCGGTGCCACAGCAATGACTGCCCACTTCTGCAAGTGGATGGTGCACACTGGTGGTGGTGTGGAGAGACCCCCCCACCCCCCACCCATGATTGTGAAGCGCTTTGGATGCATGGCCATACATGATAAATGTGCTACAGTATATACATACACACATTACATTACATTATATTTAAGTACCGATTTCTATCAGAATTTCCCCGTCATGACACTACTGACATGCAGTCTAAACTGTCTCTCTGTCCTTGCATACAGCAGTTTTATGTCTTCCTGAATATATTTAATGCTTCCACATGGTACAAGTTAGCTGTATTTATAAAGTGACTGTTTGTATCGATACAGCACCAAAAATGTACTCAGGTAAAAGTAAAAGTACACAATTTTAACTACTTAGTAAAATACAATTCCTGAGAAAAAAATACTCAGTTACAATAATTTGAGTATTTGTAATGCATTACTTTACACCACTGCACAGATGAACTTCTATTAGTCCTGAACTACTCTTCGCTTCATGGTTCTGGTATAATAAACAGTATTTGCAGGGTGAGAGTTATCACACTGTGAACTCTGCATTAATAAATAAAGAGTTGGAGAGACAATACTTTGAAGGCCATGAGAAAGACATCTGGCTGCCCTGCACGATCTAACCGAGCCACCGCGATCACGTCTCTCTCGCCAAGGACGCAGATATACTTACGGAGGCCAGACGCTTCTGAGGAAAACTGGCCCACTTGGGCTCCCATCAAGGTCAATAAAGCATACAGACAGGGAAGGAGGGATGAGTTTTTCAATTGTTACATAGGGCCTAATACATTTTGGCACACCTGCAGTCAGGCCAGTGACGTAAAAGTATATACTTTATGTACATATGCAAAACTGTATTTTCTATTAAATTTAATTTATGGGGTTTGTAGTTTCATGTAGTATATTATGAAAATTGAATGGTATTTTATTGTTTTTTTATTATTTATTATTATTATTAATAAATACAATTATAATAAAAACAAATAAATGGAGAAATAACAGGTATTGATAAACTATAAAAATATTTAATGATTTACTTTTTAATAATAATAATAATAGGAGTAATAATAATAATAATAATAATAATAATAATAATAATAATAATAATAAACATGAACAATACTAAAACTCTTGTTATTTTAAGCTCATTCTAAAAAATAGATACAGCATTACCCTTGGATTGTAAAAAAAAATATGCATAAATAAATAAAAATAATAATATTTACATTAAAATTACAATGTTAAAGTGTTAGTATGGACATAAATATAATTTTGACATTTTATTATAATGACACACATTATATTATATTATATTATATATATATATATATATATATAGCCTGTATGTACTGTATGTAGTAAATACAATGTGTTGAATCATTGTTTGTAGGAATGTTGAATCAAGTTTGTGTGAATCATTTATTGTGAATAATAATTAATAATATATTACTATTATTATTATTATCGTTATTATTACTATTATTATTAATAATAATAATAATAATAATAATAATAATAATAATACAGTTATAATAAAAACAAATAAATGGAGAAATAACAAGTATTTAACATTTTATTTTATAACAATAATAATAGTAACAATAACAATTATTATTATTATTATTATTTATTTATTAATAAACATGAACAATACTAAAACTCGTTAATTCTAAAAAAATAGGTACAGTATTACCCTTTGATTGTAAAAAATGCAATGTGTTGAATCATGTATGTAGGGATGTTGACTCAAGTTTGTGTAAATCATATATTGTGAACCAAGCTTTGAAACACTACATTTGTGATTTTATTATTTGAATAATTTGTTTTTTTGCTGCTCAGAAAAAAAATGATATCAGTGCTTATAGTGCTGTGTATCATTACATATTCATATAATCCATTGTCATCCAGTCATGCTAATCCATATAGTATTGTCAGGCATTACTAGATAGTTATAAAAAAAAAAAAAAACATTTTATTTTCTAGCTGGTTTTTGCTAATATTTGGGGAATAAAGCGTGTTCATTTTAGGCCCTGTGAAGAAATGATGATGGACTTATCTTTCTGTAACAATCCCTTTGTTTTTATGTATTTTTTTTGTATTTGTTATTTATTTAACTGGCGATGACAGACTTGTATCCATGTATCCATACATCCATCCGTTTATTTATTTATTCATTTATTTATTTATCCATCCATCCATCAATTTATTTATTTATATATTTAATTATTTATTTATCCATCCATTTTTTAATTTATTTATTAATTATCTATCCATGCACACACACACACACACACACACACACACACACACACACACATATATATATATATATATATATCCATCCATCCATTTATTTATTTATTTATTTATCCATCCATCCTCCATCCATCCATCCATTTATCCATCCATCCATTTTTTTATTTATTTATCCATCCATACATCCATCCTCCATCCGTCCATCCATCCATTTATCCACCCATCCATTTATTTATTTATTTATTTATCTATCTATCTATAAATCCATCCATCTATTTATTTATTTATTTGTTTATTTATTTATTTATTCCTGATGACAAGCTTTTCTTATTAGTAACAGTCTCTTTAGACTTTTTTGTTCTTTCTTTCTTTCTTTCTTTCTTTCTTTCTTTTTTTCTTTCTTTCTTTCTTTCTTTCTTTCTTTCTTTCTTTCTTTCTTTCTTTCTTTCTTTCTTATTGTTTTTCTGCTCTATGCATTTTTATTACGTCTCTGCCAAATATGGGTCATGCAGATCTGGCAACCCAAAGCCAGGTACTTAACCCTTGCCCCAGGGGGGCCACTGCATCCCCCTCAATCAGCCATTGCTTGCCCTCCGGCTATAAACCCAAAGAAGAGCTTTAGGTCACTCTGTGCCACAACATATGTTAGACATAAAGATCAAACATTGATATCCTTTAAAGAGTGAACGACCCACATTTAAAACCTTTCATGGTTTTCTCCTGATGTACCTTTATTTGTTGAGAAAGTGTTTGCCAAAAAAGATACTGAGGGAGAGACAAAAAAAAAAAAAGAGGAGGGGGAAAAGAGAGTCTGAGCTGGCCTTACCATGATAATCTAATCCCTGTTCAGAGAGCTTTTTTTAGAGAGCAAGTTAATGCCTTCAGATTATAGTTCAGCTCTAGACCAGTATCTGCAAGCCACTTACTGTCACTATATCACTTCTATAGTCACCCGAAGAGAAACACAAGGCATCTGTGATAACAAGCATGATGTCAACCAAGGTTATTATCGTTAACTTAAGCTGAAACCATACAAAACACCAAGTCTTGTTGCTATAAATATTTATGAAAATGAAAACTGAAATAATCTAATGATTAATTTATTCATTTTTTTAATTTATATGAATCTAATTGATTATTTAAGGGTTATAGATCCATGAAATGAATCTAAAACTGAAATAACATTTCATCATTTTTAATTTGTCTATATAGTTTTATTCTCGAAATATATAGTTTATGATAGACATAAAATATTAATCCAAATAAATAAATATTTAATAATTTTTAAATAAAAAAAATATATAATTGAATTTAAATAATTTGAAATAAATAAAATAAATAAATAGATACATAAATAAAACAAATGCGGGGCGACACTGGCGCAGTGGGTAGCACGATCGCCTCACTGCTTCGAGCCTCGGCTGGGTCAGTTGGCATTTCTGTGTGGAGTTTGCATGTTCTCCCCTGGATCATGTGGGTTTCCTCCGGGTGCTCTGGTTTCCCCCACAGTCCAAAGGCATGCACTATAGGTGAATTGAATAAGCTAATTGGCCGTAGTGTATGTGTGTGAATGCAAGCGTGTATGGATGTTTTCCAGTGATGAATTGCGGATGCTGGGTAAGTTGGCGGTTCATTCCGCTGTGGCGACCCCAGATTAATAAAGGGACTAAGTCAAAAGAAAATGAATGAATGAATGAATATTCATTAATTTCATTTCATTTACTTTCGGCTTAGTCCCTTTATTAATCTGGGGTGGCCACAGCGGAATGAACAGCCATGAATATTCATACTAGCAAAAAATCTAAAAAAAAAAAAAAAAAAATTATTTAAATAATTTTAAATAAATAAATAAAAAATACATAAATAAAACAAATGCAAACAATTTATAAAAATAATAATAGTACTGCAGCTCAGTGACACTATAGTAACACTGGTATAAAGACAGAGATGATCCAGTGTAATTTATTTTAAAATATTTCAGATATCGTTTAATATAATAAAGATAATAAATGTGAATGGACAAGGGATGTGAAGAAGGACTTAAATAGGACTATAAATACAGTGAAATTTAATATCCAACAGGTATATTTTATGGTTGTAGTTCATATCTTCAGCTTGTTTTTGTCCATTTTCCTATTTCCCTAAAACTAAGATACTATTGTAGTTGTTATTAATATATGGATTTAATATTAAATTTAGTTGACTGTTTCCACAATAAAAAGAAGCCTGAAAATGGCTCAGTGAATATTAAAGGTACTTAAACCATCAATGACAAAAAAGTAGATGCTGAACATCTAATTTAAGTCATATGAACTTCATTCATGATGGTCGTTGTCATTTTTAAAGATTTGAATTTAAAAAATGCATGATTTTATTGCTGTTCACAAATGCAAATTAATAAGCAACACGTTCTGAATGTGTTCAAGACCAGATGAAAAGTCTTTGTCTGTGCAATTGTGGGTTTCTTGGACACGCTGTGTGGCCGCATAGGTGTTATGTCATACTGCCATCAGGAGTGCTGCAGAGGCTCGGGCAGATATTACATAAGCATTACTGCTGGTGTCCTTCTCTCATCTCTCTATCACTGCCGTCATACACACACATACAAAAGTACGTGCACGCTGGCATGCTTTGGCTTGCACCCAAAAAACACACATACAGCCCCACCTGTGGACACCTGTAGATGCATTTTCCTTTTGTTCCAAACACATTAATCTAGCAGTTCATAATAAACGCATGATTTATGTACATTGTAGTTTGCCAGTGATACTATACACCTAATATAACTGCCTGATGTGTCACTTCATAATCCACTCCACAAAAACACATCCTATTCTATATTATCAGCTTTGTTTTGTTTTTTAGTAAATAATATAACAATGAAAAGATTGATCTTCCTCAATAGCCCACTTAGAAATGACCATTACACTAAACATTTATCGAGATTGCATTTTTGCCATATCTCCCTGCCTTAGGGGAAGGATTTTTCTTTTTGAGAGAGAGCGAGAGAGTGTGTTTCTACAGGTGGTTTGTCAAGCCCACTCACCTGTGTGAAGCACTTTTCATAAATACACAGTGTTTTTTGTGCAATTTTTTTTTATATGGAATGTATTGGAGGTATTGTAACCATAACAATATCTCACTCACTCACTTTCCTTCAGCATACTCCTTGCTTTATCAGGAGTCGCCACAGAGGAATGAACTGTCAATTACTCTGGCATATGCTTTACCAGTAAGATTGTGTTCACGCACTAAAGAATGACTTCAGTGATCTACAATCTATCATATCTATCTACAATTCATCTTTATTTATATAGTGCTTTTTAAAATGTAGAATGTGTCAAACATATACATTTTTTCATTAACATATATTAAGAAAAGTGAATGAAAAGCTATAGCAATAATTACAATTTTGGAACATTCCAGCATATATAATGTAAAAACAAGGGACCAAGAACTGAGCCTTGTGATACCCCACACTAGGGTTGGGTCGCATCGTCCATCGCCGATGGCCGATAGCCATCACGATCCTTCGCCCCTCCCCCCGCGCAGCAGCAACTCGTTCGCAAAAAATATACCCTTAGTCCCCGTTTACACTAATACGTCTTAGTTTTAAAATGGCATATTAGAATGAAAACGATCCACATCCACACTGGCGTTTTATCTAGCATTTCTAAACAGCCCTCTGTCCACACTATACCGCCTAAAATGCACATCACGTGACCACACACACACACAGACACACACTCTGCCATGCGCACGCATACGCTCCGAGCAGTCAGCGGGAGCTTTGAGCACAAAACCGCAGACAGCAGTGCACGTCGCACAGTTTCTCAAGGATGTACCGCTGGATCGCGTCTCACTATAGTTGTTAAACGTGATATTTAATTCATCTTGTCTCTATCTAACGACTACTGGATCAGATAATGTGTCACAGCGTCAGTACACTGCTTCAATCTTTCACTTTAACGCTTTGTACTTAGTGATTTTAGAGAAAAACTCATATACTGTTGGTTAGTTGTTGTTGGTTGTGCACCTTTTTTACCAACCAAGTTCATTGACGGGATTATAATGACACAGATTACTCTGCCTATTCATGCCAGAGCCCCTAACTGAGTGACTGACAGTTTGTGTGTAACTTTATTTATTTATTATTTGGTTATGGGTAAAACAAAGACCATGTGGGTCAGGTTGTTGAAACGGTAGGCTACAAATAATTAATTAATTATTAATGAATTCATTATTTATAAATAATAAATTCACCGCAGCCTATGACGACGATGCCATCGTCCATCATGATGTTTCACATTAGACATTGTACGATGCCAAATTGGTCGACATCGCCCAACACTTCCCCACACTATACTTTTGTTTGATATGATGCTTCTTCATTAACTGATTCAAATTGATAACATTCCGATAGGTAAGACCCAAAGCAAGTCAATGCACTTTCAGTAATGCAAACATAGTATTTTTGTGTATCATACACCCGCCACAATAAGGCGCAAGACGTATTTGGCACAATTTGTTGCTATTTTCAAATGAACGCAACCCTAATTTTCCCGTTTTGTGCCACGTTGTTTAAATAGCAAATCCATTTGTACCACTTTGTGGACTCATGGTTGTGCCAGTATATAAAGGGGGTGTGTTAAGGCGCATTATTGACGCGTTGCTATTTTGAGGAACTAAATTAGACTGCACAATTGACCAGCTGAAAGCTGGTCTAAAGTCCAGCCAGAGCACGTTAGTTGTGCGCCTTAAGTGCGTACACATTGCATAATACACACAAGATATACAGCAATACACACATATCTTTACAAATTAAAAAGAATTAAAGGATTCAAATATTACAAAAAAATATTATCTTCAACATAAATATAAAAACCACTGCCTCCATGCCTTCTTCATCTCAGGGGGCTTTTTTTCAGTTTATTCATGACAATCTGCTTTTGTATAATGTTATTATTATTAGTAATATTTTTTATTATATGCATATTTATATTTGTTTTAATAAAACAAGCTTAGATTTGTCCACCTGTTAGGTTTTGAACCATAGGGGGCATAGGACGTGTGTTTTGATATAACTCTTTTGAATATTGACCACACTTCATTATTGTTATTGTTCATTTATTCATAACTAGTTTTTAGACTAGAATTTAGAAATCGTTTTGAAACCAACCCTTGCACTTAAAAATCTAAATTAAATACTGTATACGTATAGGCTAATGGATGTCTTCAGTGGAGTGCATACAACACTGTTTCTTTATCCATGAAAGTAAAGAAGTAAAGTAAAGTGTAAAAGTAAAGTAAAAAGAAAGTAAAGAGGCCAAATGGAGGAGGCTTGTTTTTTATCCTCACGCTGCAGATGGTCTGTTTAACTGTTATCTCACCAGTGAAGCATTTAGTTTTTCCACTTACAAAGTCCGCCATGTAAAAAGCAAATGTGCCACGGCGCGAGGCAACTCACTCTTAAAGGGAATGGGAGATGAGACTCTGATTGGTTTAATGAACATTATGCTCAAAACACTCCCACAACTCATTATTGGAATAAGCACAACCCTGTTAGACCATGCGTTGCGGCGCAGATTATATTTTTTAGTCCTTAAAATAGAAAAAGTGGATTTAGACACGCCCTTAGTGCTTTTGAGCCCTACGCTTTAGACTTTGCGCCTAGATCATTAAAATAGAGCCCATAAATTTCAAGCCTATCTAGGAGAATGCTATAGTCAATAGTATCAGGTTGTTTATAAAGCCTGAAGTTGAATTCTGCAGGATCTTGAGAGCCACATTTAGGAGATTTGCTCCTGTATTTAAATTCAGTTGTCACTCCTGAAAATTTTATATATACATTTATGAACTTTAAGACCAATTTCAGAAAGTGTCACATTTGTAGTATCAGACTCCTTCCATTGATATCATCACTCAGGATTCCCAGATCCATTGCTTAGACATCATGCACACTGGCTGGAAAATAATCCCTCACTTATTGCTTGTGTAACCGTGTCTGGCTTTAGGGAGTGGCGTTGTGTAGTGACGGCACTCTCGCGTCTGTAATCTCCACTGAAAGAAACACTGGTGACACATAATACTGATGTCTACTCAATCTTAGCTCATTATCATTCCATTATTCAATTATGACTGTGCTTGTAAACTACAGCTTTTTGAAGAAGTCACCGCAGCGGAGATATCCTATTAGAAAATGAGCTTCACACATCAATTGCACTGCAGTGTTGGTTGTTTCTAAGCCCACGGCTCCTCTTGATCGGCCTCTTGTGGCGTTTGGTATTTTAGGATTTATCAAACACACACACACTGACATGCAACATGTTTGCTTGGCACGGGTGCAACAATTAACATATGTGCACAGAACACACACACATACCCATAGAGGATTTTGGCTCCTGCTTTAGGGTTCAGGGTATGTTCAAAAAAGCATGTGATGGACTGGTTTAGCTCTGTCATTTACATGAGGATATACACACATGCACTTTTTGTCTTTCTCTCCCATACACACACGCTGGCTCAAAGCAGAGGAGTAGTGTCCAGAGCATGGGGCGTTTGTGCTGAGCTGGACTAGCCGTCAGGTTGAATAAGCGAGCAGACAGTTGATTCGCCATAGCCATTCATCAGCCAGAGAAAAGAGAGGAGGGGAAAGAATGGAGCTCTCGCTCAGGGCTGTGTCTCTCTCTCAGATACGGGCCCGTATATGTGCTGCTGTTTCTTTCCACTGAAAGCTGGTCTTCTTTGTGTTTTTTTTTTGTGCCTATGCATGTTTTTACAGGCACACATGTTGTTGCTGGTGTGTAAACAGCGGATGCTGCTTGTAAATGAAGTCATGAGGATGTAACTTCATCTTTGAAGGGTTTCCTCAAGCATATGGCTGCTAATCAATCATTGATCATTTAATTATGATTTAATTACTCCAGCAGTAATGTGTCACAGAAGAAGTATGGTACTAATAAGGACAGATGACATTTTTCATTAAGAATTTTTTCTCCTATTTAAGGACGTGCAATCTATGTCGTATTGTAACTTATAAATCCATTTGTTTTGGCAAATATTTTGTTCTAAATGATTTGATATAAGTTGTTAGAAATGATCATATAATATGCAGCTGCGTGTATGTAAGTGTTAGCACTGCTGTGAATGTTTTTATTCTTTTTTCAATATTTCCCAAATGATGTTTAACAGACCAAGGAAATTTCACAGTATTTCTTAACAGTTCTGTCTGGTTCTCGAATCTGATTGGCTGATAGCTGTGCGATATTCTGCAATATCAGAAGTCGTACAGCCTTCTCACCATTCTGTATTACTCTGCCTACATAGAGTGACAGCAGATTAATAAACTCGCTACAGTTTGACAAATATTGCAGATGTTGGACAACATAATATACTTTTGAGGCTTGTTTTAGGTGAAAATGTAGTTGTTTAGATTGCAAATATGCAGTTTATTTATAAGGATAGTGCCTGTTTTAAATAATTATAATTTCTGAGATACACGTCAGCATCCATCAGCCTGTCATTGAGCTGAGCAAAGACGGTTGACGTTGTCCATCCACAAGATGGCAACCGAGATCGCATAATAAGCCCATAGAGGAGAAAAGATTGCTATATTTTCAAACTACAGCTGATCAAAACACTATAAAATTGGTGAGTGACATTCTAAGTCGATCTCTCTCTTTTTTATCTTGCAGTGCTGTATTTATACCATAGTATTTGCAGTGTATTTAATGTGAGATGGGACTCACATATCAGGAATGTATGTATTTTGTGTTGGCCACTCTTTGTATAACCCTGAGTTACTTTTTGGTTGGCCATCTGTTTGTTTCTAACGAGTCTCCTGTTTTTGTTACTGCAGACTAGTTCAGTAAAAAGAAAGAAAGAAGAAATTCCCGCCTGTGTTTAGCATTTTTCCTTATCGCAAACACAACAGTAATCTGGTAGTGTTTGCATTGCTTTGTCTTTTTCGAGGTTAATTATTGTGATATTGTGATTGGAACAGAGAAATACTGGGAAATGTCTCTAGACTGATGGCATTTTATGCTGTTCAACCTTATAATCTTAAAATGTCAGCACAATCACGCGTTTTGTCATAATTTTAGACATTACGCTAGAGAAGCATTCAAGTACTAGCTCTAAAATGACGTTGGTGAATTAGCAACGATTTCTGCTGTTCTGACGTCAGCTGCATATGTGAAGGGATGGTGGAAGAAAGTAGTTTTTTATACAAAAGGATTTTTAGACTCTCAGTGTTTGAGGTTCTTTTTTATATACACGACTATGCCGTCGAACTGTTGTAAAAACACAATATCACACTAGTGGGAGTGCGATATGGCTGTATATCGTCACCGGTGGGACACTAAGGCTCTGGGCCTGCGGCCTTGTGCCAACGCACGCCTCCCACCAGTGCAGTTAAATTGGGTATATTAAAAAATTGACTGTAGTGTATGAGTGTGTGAATGAGCGTGTGTGTTTCCCAGTGAAGGGTTGTGGCTGTAAGGGCATTCGTTGTGTAAAATATATACTGGATAAGTTGCCGGTTCATTCCACTGTGGCAACCCCAGATTAATAAAGGGACTAAGCTGAAAAGAATATGAATGAATGAATAATATCTATCTATCTATCTATCTATCTATCTATCTATCTATCTATCTATCTATCTATCTATCTATCTATCTATCTATCTATCTATCTATCTATCTATCTATCTATCTATCTATCTATCTATCTCTCTCTCTCTCTCTCTCTCTCTCTCTCTCTCTCTCTCTCTTATATTATATATATTCTATATAATATATATATATATATATATATATATATAATTTTAAGGTCAACAGTATTTGTATTGCACATACATATATATATATATATATATATATATATATATATATATATATATATATATCTATATATATATATATATATATATATATATATCAAGCATAATATTTACAGTTTTTCTGATTGAATAAGTGCGGCTGCAAGATATTTGGAAAACTGTGAATGCTATATTTGCATGTCTGCGATATATATTGCAATATGAATATAATTTCATAATTTGACATTGATTGGGATTATTTTTGTAGGATTTGCATAAAATCTCCAAAAATATGAAACAAATTAAAGCACAGATAAAAACAACAGAACAAAGCTAAGAAATTAAATAAACAGTGCTTCATAGTTTTTGTTGAGGTACATAAATTCAATGATCAAATCTAAAATAACACAGTCTTCATTTTATAAACTAAATTAATCTTTGGTTAATCATTAATTTCTTGTGCCCAAACTTTTTGAAATTTGCTTTAAATCTTACAGTCGCAGGCCTTAAGAAACACATCAAAGTAAAAATCTTTCACACTATTAGATACTCAACTGTCATTCCTGATTTATTATGAACATGACATCTCAAACATGACATTGCAGATTCTCCGATGTGACTATTGCAGATGTGCACATTGTGATATCAATGCTAAACGATATATTGTGCAGCCCTAATAAGTGCCATGGTCAGTATAAAACAAATAAAAAATAAGTAGTGTATATTATTAATACTAAATTACATTTTATTCTTCTTTTTAAAATTTATTTTATCTTAGGGATTATTACTATAGCTCATATACAATAGAAACAAATCAATACACACCTTAAAGGATCTTTAAACTCTAAACTACAGTTTTCTAAAATTGTAACAACAGTATTTGTATTGCACATATAAGAAAACATATAATTGTAAGATAAAACTGGTTAATGCAGTTTTTGGACTATTTTTGTATGGGTTTAAAATCTGACATGGCAGATGACTACATAATTACGTTTTAGATGAGCAAACAAAACCATGTAGACTATAAACTGTGGTGAGTTTTATAGTGTTTCATTAATATTTCTATATTGCAAATCTAAACATAGGCTTAATGTTCTATAGCTCTCTTCTCACTCAAAACTGTTGTATGGTTTCTGAATACTTTGAATGTAATGCATAGGCCAATTTAGGATGTTTATTTCTCCTATTTGGAGCAAACCATGGTTACTATATATGGTCAATGTGCTAATTATTCTTCAAGCTTTTTATATATATATTTTATAGCATTTGGTTTTATATGACAATATGCGATTGACGGTGTCTAAATAATGCTGTAAGTGTTACTCTAAGATCACTGAATCATTTATTTTATTTTTGCAGTTATTACAGTCCTTTGTGCAGTATATATATATATATATATATATATATATATATATATATATATATATATATATATATATAAAGGCAAAAGTGTATTAGGAATGACAGCTAAGAGTTGAAGCAGGGGTAACGACCGCAGACATGTTGTAGGAAGGTTCCTCTGGAATCTGAAATGAATGGTGGCTGTATCCTAACTGTGGAAACCACCAGAATCATAAACATCCAATCATAACCACTGTCAGTGACCATATCTGGGGGCAGAGTTGTAGTCTCTATAGGGGACAAACAAAGTTTTAGTCTCTATAGGAACATCTTTTTTTTTTTTTTGAAGGATTTGAGTTTTATATCTTGATTTATGCCTATGTAGCATGGCCAAGCTACAATTAAGTAGTGTGCATTGTGTCTTCATTTCAGAAACACTGCAGAACAAAGACACCCTTCACCCCTGTGCAAGCTGTATCGCTAAGCTTTGCATTTCAGCTGAATGGAAACGTTTGTGCCTGTTCTCCTTTTGGTTTTTTATCGTATGACCACATCTGCACTTGCATTCCTCATTACACAGACTTTAACTTTGCTGGACTTGACATTTCATGTCGGATTTCTAACTAAACCTGTTTCTCCTTGGCTTCTCTCGTTCCTCGGTTTCAAACCTGGGGGAGTTACTCCTATAGTGCACACCAGAATATTTCCCGTAATTTAACATGACAATGTTAGCCTCAGCACCTGCTATCCTGCTTGTATTCGCAAACTCGCACAAGGGTCCCCCTTTTATTGCAGCTGTAATCAGCAGTTGAGGGTACCAAGCAGGATCTTCTCTGAAATGGGACCGGGAGGGTCTTCCTTTTGTCTTTCCCAACCAGACGTGCTTCAGACAGGCCTCTAGCGTAGGATGGACCACTGCATCCAACAATGGCCATGCTGGACTCCCCGCCGCTCAGAGGAGGTATAGACATGAGCTGTTGTGACAGTTCTGGTGCGAGAGGCACAATGAGATTGTAGTTTGGGGGATCCACCAAATTTAAAAAAAAGATTGGAAGACCATGGACAATATGTTCCTATGGGAGTTTGGCAATAATGATGCAAGTTGAATCATTACATTATTTGTGAACCTGAAATCAGTTCATACCAAAGTTTTGTTTAGTTTGATTATTAGGACAGGTTATGCATTAAAAATCTCTTCGGTCATAGTTTTAAGTGGAAAACAAACAAAAAACAAGTGATTTTTCTGCTGTCTGTCAAATCACAGCAAGAACAAAAGCCAATCAAGCTCTTCCATCTCTTCTTGTCAGAGTTGATGCCTGTTAGTGGTTGGTAACTGTCTCTGTGCGTTTGGACAAAAAGCACAATTTGGTTTAGGATTTGAGTGCACACACGCGCACTGACACACATACACACTCACCACTCAATTTGAAAAATGCACTGATCCTGCATTGATGGAGCTACAAGATGAGATGAACTGTCTGGGGATAAGTAGGTCAGCAGAGCTGAGGTAAGCCCTCTGAGAACAGCCATGTTTCAATAATAACCCCACTGCTGACGTGTATATATATATATGTGTGTGTGTGTGTGTGTGTGTAGTGTGTCTTTACACATCTCCCAAACCTCCCTGTATCATAGTTACTGTGATTTAATGCTCAGCTCATTGGTTTGCCAAACAGCAAAACACTATTCATTACCAGCTCAGCATGTCCAGTTCCGTTATTATGCAGTTAAGCACCTCATCAATTCCATTGTCATTGTGGCTATGCTGTTTACACGCTACCCAACATACAAAATCAAATAATCAAAGGAAATAACCTAGATAAGTAGGTAAACACTGGATTTAGGCCGAGGTAAATGGATGATGGGACCTCTAGGAAAACTTCCAATTTCCTAAACATCTGCACTTTAATTTCTTACCTGCCATTTTATAGCCCGGCAAGTTAACTTACCGTAAAAGATGAACTGTGGAGAGGTGAGTGCTTTTTGTGCGTTAGAATAAGTGTGTTTGTGTGAGGGGGATGCTGGGCCAGTGGTGAAATGTAGTTGGTATATAATGGATTATTGATTGTTAAGAGAGAGAGAGAGAGAGAGAGAGAGAGAGAGAGAGAGGGAGGGAGAGAGAGTGAGAGGACCGGCCCTCAGGGTCCATCCCAACTGGCCCCTCTCTTTCCCAACACTGAATAGTGTCTTTACGCCTCAGCACACACACGCACACATACACACGTGCACACACAATGAATTTAGGACTGAGCGGACAGTTACAGCTCAAACCGAATATGAGCGGGGACTAACTAAGACTTAGTTACAATCCCAATTCTATTTTTGTACCCCTACCCTTCCCCTTGGCCCTTAAAACCAAGGGTGAAGGGAAGAGCTTCAAAATTTACCCCTAAGAATTGGGACAGCACTACAGCACCTGCACACGTTATCAGATGTCATCACGATCTCTTGTGTTATATGAGATCAGACAATCGCGACTGCTGTAGTTATTCCAGTTGTGTTATTTTTTGGTATTTATATTCAGGAAATCACTGAAGGCATATATTATGTTATCATAACGATATAATGTGGCAATAAGATCGTAACTGTACTGTGCATTTACACCGTGGCCATATTCATCGATATAAACACACCAAAACAACATTAACATTATAGCAAACACTGTAAACAGCCCATTCCCAGCCACTAGACTTTTCTGACAGGGTATTCGAGTCTCATCGAGTGTCAGAATGAGGGACTGCTATACAGGAGTTATTATTAGGGATTATAGATAGCGAATTTTAGCGGTTTTTATTTTAGTCTTTTTTTTTAAAGCATGACTGTAAAACACGAATGCGGTTATGAATATACAGTATTAAAACATATGCTTGTTGTAAAAATTCGTGATAATGACAAAAAATACTAATTTGTGTATCTCCTTACTTCCGGGTGCAGCTGTGGCTGATGTTTTCTGGGAAATTTTCTTACCCCTTGGTTTCGAGTGTGGTCCTGAAAAATCTTTGTTCGAAGGGGTATCAACCCCTTGCCCTTAGCCCTACGCCTTCAAGATAAAGAGAATTGGTTAGGGGGTAAGGGAACGGGCTAAGGGGTAGAATTGGGATTGGGCCTTAGTGTTGTCCTTCAGGCAAAGATGCACCCAAACACATATATACATAATAAATTATAACTAAATTATATGGGAGATGGGATGGGGCAAGTTGCCATTGAAGCCTTAAAGTGATGAACTAAAAACAAATATATATATATATATATATATATATATATATATATATATATATATATATATATATATATATATATATATATATATATATATATATATAACAGTTCTGTCTGGTTCTCGAATCTGTAATATCTGCAATATCATTACTCGTACAGCCTCCTCACCCTTCTGTATTACTCCGCCCACACAGAGTGACAGTAGATCAATAAACTCACTAAAGTTTGACAAATATTATAGCTGTTGGACAACATAGTTTAAATTGCATCTATGTAGTTTATTTATAGGGATAGTGCCTATTTTTATTATTTATAATTTCTGAGATACAGTGCGTCGGCATTTATCAGCCTATCATAGAGCAGAGCAAAGACGGTTGATGTTGTCCATCCACAAGATAGAGACAACAGAGACTACATAATAAGCCCTTAGAGGAGAAAATATTGACATATTTTAAAACTACAGCTGATCAAAACATTATAAAATTGGTGAGTGACATTCTAAGTTGATCTCTCTCTTTTTTATGTTGCAGTGCTGTATTTATACCATAGTATTTGTAGTGTATTAAGTGTGAGATGGAACTCACATATTAGGGATGTATGTATTTTGTGTTGGTCACTCTTTGTAACCCTGAGTTACTTTTTGGTTGGCCAACTGTTCTAATGAGTCTCCTGCTTTCATTACTGCAGAATAGTTCAGTAAAAAGAAAGAAGAAATGCCCGCATGTGTTAAGCGTTTTTCCTTCTCGCATACACAACAGTAATCTGGTGGGGTTTGCATTTTTTTGGCTTTTTCAAGGTTAATTATTGTGATATGCCAATTGCAACAGATCAATACTGGGAAATGTCTCTAGACTGATAGTATTTCATGCCGTTCAACCTTATAATCTTAAAATGTGAGCAAAATCACCTGTTTTGTCATCACTTTAGACATTACGCTAGAGAATCATTCAAATACTAGCTCTAAAACGATGTTGGTGAAGTAGTAACAGCTTCTGCTGTTCTGAAGTCAGCTGCAGATGTGAAGGAATGATGGAAGCAAGTAGTTTCTCATACAACAGGATTTTTAGGCTCTTCGTGTTTGATTTTCTTTTTCATACTCACGATTATGCCATCAAACTATTGTAAACACAACACCACACTAGTAGCAGTACGATATGGCTGTATATCGTCACTGGTGGGACACTAAGGCACGCCTCCCACCAGTGCCAATATACAGCTATATCGCACTGCTACTCATGTGCTATTGCTCATATATATTATAGGGGAACATGTCACAATATACGACCACAGTGGGTATCTGCTGTTACACAGATACACATAATTGTAGTTAAATTTAAACATGAACAATGAATCTTGAAGTAAATATTAAAAAAATATATATCAAAACATTACGTAAATATTACTATTAATAATACTAATACATTTAAATTCAGAATTTATCCGACTTTTGACTAAATTTCCTAACATTACGGAGAAGTTTCCTATTATTTCCTACTACTGTAGTTGCCTACTATAGTGTCCACTATAGTGTAGTGTTTGTATGATTATATGTATTTTTTTTATCACAAAGTGCACAAACTAGCCATGGGTCATTATTAGAATAAATAAAAACATTGACTGGCATAACCATTTTTAAGAATGCCAAAATGAAAAGAATGTTTGCTATGTTTAGATTTGATTGAAAACAAAAAAGAATGGCAGGAAATCCTGATTCTGAACTGGGTGTGTATGCTTTTGTAAATTTGCAACAATTAATACCCTGCTTGTTATATTGAGCAGAGTATTTACTGTATCTCTATTTATTGTCTTGTTACAATAATCATGTTGGGTAAATTGTGAGTTTAAGCAATGCTTTAAGACGTGTGGTTCTCTCTGACTCTTAAATGAGGACATCAGCAGTCTCTCTCCCTTTGTCTCTTTGTCCCTCTCCCACTCACTTGTAAATGGTGCAGAGCATAAAACTCAATGTACTATGTCCGCTGTATTCAGCTATGCAGTATGGATCCTGCCTTAAACGAATAGTTTGGACTGAACAAAAGACTGTCAGATGACATTATATAAAAGAACTCTGTTAGCTGGGGGTTGTCTGAAACACTGGGCCTAAGTTCTTTCCTTGTAAAAGTTACGTATCTCTACAGCTTTTGGAAACAACACTTGATTCATAACAGAACATGATTTATAATAAGATTCATTCAGACAGTAATTTTTCAAAACAAAAATGCATGTGTCCTTCATTTGCTTGTAACTGTTCATTCCCATGGACTAAATATATTAATGAATAACCCATTTTTTTCTAATTTGCAAGTCTTGTTCTAAAATTTGTTTCTTTTCTGTCTCCATTTCCTCTCAGGTGACCAGAATGAAGCAAACCCTCAGCTGGTAAGATGATTCACTGGAGAAAAAGCTCCAGACATATTCCAGACAAAACCAACACTGTCAACACAGAATTACCAACAATGACACGTTTGACAAAGAGAACTTTTACCCAGACCGAATGACTATAGGCGAGACAGACTTAATAGGATCTAATAAATTGGACAACAGATAGCAGCTCAGTGGAAATTTCAAGCCTTGAAATGGAGGTGGAAAGGCCAGAAGTCTCAGAACAAGAGCCCTTCTCCAAGGGTGGCCATGACAACCCTGATGTCAAGAAGAGCCGGGGACACACTTGTGAACTCTGTGGAAGAAGTTTTCCTTTCCTCAGCTCCTTGTCCCAGCACATGAGAAAGCACACCGGGGAGAAACCCTACAAATGTCCTCACTGTGAGCACCGCTCAGCCCAAAAGGGCAGCTTAAAGGCCCACATACGCAGCCACAAACTGGATGGTCTCAGCCAGAGTGGCGGGGGTGAGGAGGAAGACATGGATGAGGAAGGGGAAAAGGAAGGAGGGGTGCCAGAAGATCAAGGTAGTTGCTCCAGTCCAACTGAGAGTACCTCGGCTTGCAATAAGGTCGTGAGTGGCGAGGATGCAACCAAAATGAGGAAGAAAAGTGGAAAGAAGGAAAGAACCTCTGGTGAGAATGGTAAACAGTCAGTGCAGTGCTCTCTGTGCAGGAAAAGATTGTCCAGTCAGGCAGAGCTTGAAAAGCATATGCAGGAGCTTCACAAGGTCTTCCGATGTGAACTGTGCCCTTATGAGACCCAGCAGGAGGACCAACTGCAGGCTCACGTTGAGAAGGATCATCCAAGTGATGAGGAATCTATCACCAAAGAAGTGTCTACCAGCGAAGAAACTGATGGTATACTTGGTAAAGGCGAGTTCCCATGTGAACAATGTGACCAGGTTTTCACCCAAGCCTGGTGTCTAAAAACTCACATGAAGAAGCATCAGAACAGTATGGATCATGGGTGCCGGATCTGTGGACGTCGTTTTCGTGAGCCCTGGTTCCTACGTAGTCACATGAAGACCCACAACACCAAGGTAAAACCAAGGAGTAACTCTTACCTTCCGGCCACTGTCAATGAGGTGGCACAGGACGATTCTAACTTGGTGAATGAAGTGTGTTTGTATGAACTCTGTGCCAAGTGTGGTAACTTCTTCCATGACCGCAAAAGCTTGCACTTGCATGAGCAGGTTCACAAAAATATTGAGCAGCCTCTTAAAATCAAAGTCTGCAATGAAAACGACTTTCCATCTGTCACCAAGACAAGCTTCTTGCAATGCCTAAACTTGAAACCTGCAGGAAATATCGAGAACCCTAGTGAGGAAACTATAGGGAAAAGAATCCCAGAGCTTGATCCTGTAAGTAGCTACCAAGCCTGGCAACTGGCAACTAGAGGCAAATTGGTGGAGGTAACGGAGAGAAGCCAGGGTTGGGAAGAAAGGTTAGCTGATGCGGATGTAGCATACGACAGGGAAAAGGGCGAGTATGTCTTACTCAGACAGGACAAGCGGAAGAAATCACTTGATTCCACTGTGAGTATCCCAACCAAGAAACGGAAAGGGGCTGTTACCCAAGGCTCCACTCCAGATCAGCACAGCAATGGAGAAAAGAACAGCCAGGTTTCAACAGGTGAGCGAAGCCCTGAAAATCTGAGTGACTCTGAGTATCGCCCTACTTCTCGCCCTAGCCGTAAAAATTCCCAGAAAACTTCAGAGTGCTTGGAGTGTGGAAAGGGCTTCCGCACACAGCAACAGATGGTGATCCACATGCTCATCAGACATGGTGGCTTGGGTGAAACCATTGGTGGAAATGGACTGTTCCGCAAAACAGCATCTAGCCCATATAAAACAGGGGAATCAGCAGGACACTTCAGGGATCAAAGACGGGCTGGGTCCTTGGGGGACACAGGTAAGGGAATCCCTCCTTTTTTTTACATATAAAGCAAACTCAGCTTGTGTAATCTTACACAAATTTGATATAAACTTCAAGTGCAACTTGTTTGCATATAATGAACCACCATTTAGCTTTCAACAAACACTTTGGGCAGGCAGTATCATCAATGAAATGCTGTGTGGATGCTCAAATTCTGAACGGGGTTTTGTAGTTACATTGAACAGCTGTTTAAATTTGCTTAAATAAATGTAATGTTATTATTTTAATATCTTTGTTGATTACCTATTTACGTGTATTTTGTGCCAGGATACTTCATTTCCTCTTCTATCACTGCTCAACACCTGCCTGCAATTTAATTTTTGAGTGAACCTTAAAATGTAATTAGTTGATTTATTTAATTGACAGTTATGCTTAATTATACTCATGCTGAATTAGCTACACTAACAGCATGACAGTGCTTCTGAGAATTTGTAAACAGATACCTAATCAGAAATGATGATTCACTAAAGGTTTGCTGTAGTCACTTTAGAAATGACGTTTATAAGCTTTTGTCGATACTACTATTTATCCTACTCTTGAAGATACACCATCCTATGGAGTTTATAATACAGCTGAACAAAAGCATATCCCTGGAAGGAATGCTATCAGGAACTAAAGGCAGATCTCCAGGAATAAGATATGAGATGGACTGGCTTACTAGACACAATTTGATATACTGTTTCGGTTTACGTTAAGTTAAGGAAGACAGAGACCTCTTGTGGACAAATATTGCAGCACATCTAAATGTACATTTACACTGTAGTGTTTTTACTTATCTTTAATATGGTTTTACAAGCAAATATCCCTTTTAGCTATTACCACCAATATAAAAAAATACAGTTGATGAAAGTGTATAACTATAGGGACTGGGATTGTTTTCTTAAAATACATTTTAGTCTTTGTGTCACTAGTTCATAGCCCTTTACATCTGTTTCCTGTCCTTTGATACTCTTTTGCCCCCCTCCCATACTCAGATCGCGGCCTTTGTGGGATCTTTAAAGAATGTTTTTAGTTATCAAAGTGCAAAACCAGGCTCTGAATTGTTACATTTTTAGGTTGTGGCTGTAGCTGTCCAGCCCTCTTTGCATGATGCTATTTCTGGACTTCCTGTCTCAGGAAGACAACTTCTAAAGATTTGTGTCTTTTTTTCCACTTTCCCCCTCTAAGTGCAGAGCTTCATTTGAAACACAATGTTAAGACCACAGGAAAATACTGTACATGGCAGGTATCTCAACAAAGCCAAAATGCCCCACAGAGCACTAAAACTTTCTTGAATATTGATAGTTCCCGTTATATTTAGTGGGATAAAGGGTGTAATAATAATTGTTTATAATAGGCTAGAGATATAGATATACCATGTTATACATCAATATGAAGAAAAATAAAATCATCTTAAACAAAAAATGTCCACTTAGAGACTAACACAAAAGGAATGTTCTAGAACAGAGGTTTCATTGTGCAAGAGTTGAAACAGATGTCCACTCAATGCTGATATTTTTGTGTAGGTGTGAAGATTGAAGAATGAATCAAGACTATTTATCTCCTTTAAACGATTCATAATCAGACCAGATTATTCTTAGAATATGAGAGCTCCTCTTGTAGCTTTGTTTGAAAGGGAGAAAAGAACGTAGCTTAGGGAAGCAGTCATGGCCATTATGTTTGTGTAAAGTTTATCTCAGAGGACCCCCCTCTCTGAATTGGCTCAAAAGTTACCCCAGAGAGGGTGGAATGAAGGCTGCACAGCAGCTAGTGTAAGCCACCAAATGCAATCCAGATGGCTTGAGAGAGAGAATAGAAAAAGAGAAAGAGCTACTGAGAGATTGCAGACATGTTAAATGTAAACAAACATCTTGCTGACAGATGAGAAGAGGTAGTCCCAGGCAAAGTTCCCAGGCCCAGTAGTCTGTTGTTCTATTGTACTACTATTAAACAAACTTGGTGTGATTGTTCTACCAGAGTTAATGTTTTTTGACCTTGTGTAGGTATGTACATTATCAATTACATGTAAACATGCTCCTTAGTTTTAAATTCCATGTCACATTGTTAATTATACAGTTGAAGTCAGAATTATTAGCCCCCCTTGGAATTTTTATTTTATTTTTTTTAAATATTTCCCAAATTATGTTTAACAGAGCAACGAAATTTTCACAGTATGTCTAATAATATTTTTTCTTCTGGAGAAAGTCTTCGGATGTCTTCATTTCAGCTAGAATAAAAGCAGTTTTTAATTTTTAAAAACCCTTTTTTAAGGTCAAAATTATTATTATTTTTTTCGATTGTCTACAGAACAAACCATTGTTATACAATAACTTGCCTAATTACCCAAACCTGCCTATTTAAACTAATTAACCTAGTTAAGCCTTTAAATGTCACTTTAGGCTGTATAGAAGTGTCTTGAAAAATATCTAGTAAAATATTATTTACTGTCATCATGGCAAAGATAAAATAAATCAGTTATTAGAGATGAGTTATTAAAACTATTATGTTTAGAAATGTGTTGAAGAAATCTTCTCTCTGTTAAACAGGAATTGGGGGAAAAATAAACAGGGGGGCTAATAACTGTATATATTATTAACCAATTCATATTCTATTTTCTTTATCTATTCTTTATTTCTAAGCATATTTTTATAATTTATATGATTTCTATTTTATTATTATTTTTAAATGTAATTTATCCCCTAAATATATCCCTATAACTAGCCACTTCACCAATATTAAGTGCCAATGATTCCCCAGAAAGCATTCTAAAATGCTGATTTGGTATACATGTTTTTACTATCTGCTTAGATCAGTTTGATTTAGCCTTGCTGAATATAAATTTGTAAATATATCTCTTTATTTAAGATCTATGTAAAGAATTAGTATGTTATACTGAAATACATTTACAGTACATGGGTATGTGGTGCCATCTTGTGGTGAAACTCTTGAATTGTTTTGAATGTCATTGTTCAGTTATTTTGGTAATGTTAATACATTCAGAGATAATTCATTACTGTTCTGTATTTTTTTGTGTTTTTTTATGACAGAAAAAAAGCCATACACCTGTGAGCACTGTGACTTTTGCACCTCGGAGCCCTCAGCCATCGATGCCCATATCCAAACGCATCAATCGGGGTCAGTCAGGGACTGGGGCCAGAGGAGTGATGCCTTAACCAGCTCACTCAGCCAAAGCCAAACTCACCAAACCAATCACACAGGCTTCCCAAGGCTGAGAAATGCTCTTCTCCAGCAGCCCTACTGGCCCTACACCACCTCAACTCACCTGGAGAGGGCAGCACTGAGTGACGCCGCTTTAAAGACTGAAGAAGAAAAGAGCAAGGGTTTGGAAGAAAGCAGCTCCACAGATAAAACGGAGTCTAATCTGCTTAATCTCTCAGTGGACGTGGATAACAAAAAAGCAGTTTCTTCTATGCTTTTGAACAATTTGGTAAGACACCAGTGCCCTTACTGCTCCTATGCAACACACTATCCAGAAGTTCTCTGGATCCACCAACGAATCGCACATAAAATTGACAGCACTACGTTGGTGCCGAAGTGGGCCCCCAAAAATGGCCTCAAGGGACCCAAATCGCTTCTTGATTTCAAGAGACGCACCGGGCCACCTCCATTTCTGGAAGGTAAGGACTGCCCGTCTCTGCCTCAGATGAGAAGTTACAGAACCAGTCCACCTGATTGCAGCCCTGGAGGGACAAAGAAATCAAAACCTCTGACAAGTACTGTAGAGTCCAGCTCTTCGCAAAACAAGAGCTGGCACACAGCCACAGCGCCGGGGGCATCATCGCACTCGTCCAAACACAAGACCAGCAAGTCCAGGACAGATGAGTTGGCAGGCAGTAAACACAAAACAGACGTCCATCAAAACAGCTCCTCAAGGCCCACGGCAAGTCCTCAGAAGACTGGAAACCCAAAGACAGGTAGCCGAGTGGTGGAGAGTAGTTTGCTACCTCAAGAGGGACTTCATTTTATGCTCTCTAGCAAACACAACCTCTCGGATCAGAGGAGCTCCAAAGCTCACACTCCTCAGACCCCCAGTAAGTCTGATTCTCAAGCTCAGGATACACCGTCTGTGGCTGGGTATGACCCCTGGAGCAGACTGGGCCCGAGTGGCCCATCACCTCACTCCCAGTCCAAGAGACAGTCAACACCCGATGGTCCAGAAGGTGTGACGGACATCCTGAGTTTTTTAAAGAACTGCAATCCTCATGATCTTGCTGCCCTCTACCACCACTGGGGCTACAGTAGTGCCATGACAGAGCAAGCAGGTAAATATATATATATATATCAGTATTATCTGATGCTGTTATTATTTTAATCCAGTAAGCTTTCGTTTTACAATGAATAATTTATATTTTATGGTCTAATGAAATGACACATCAATCTGATATTGGCCCTGTTTATACCTGGTATTAAATCTTGTGTACTATTGGAGATGTTTTCATCCACTCTGGGGTGGATTTGAGTCTTAATTTGGCCACAACTTTCTCTATTTAAGTAAATGGAATGATTTTTGGTGACTTATGTTGACACATATTGTGGGAAAATGCTTTGAAATTTTTCAAAAATGCAATATTACATGCAAATTTACTACCCTTTCGTTATGTCCGTGGCTGTTTTTTGTTGACATTTTTTAATGACATTTTTTGATTGCAAAGCCATGACCCCATATCATCATGCATTTTTGATTGTTGCTCGGTTTCCCTCTTGGGACGAGGTAAAATTTTTACATTTTTACTGTTGATCATCAGTTGCAGTGCAAAAAAAAGCTGTTTTACTCCATAGAACTCCATATAAAAGCCAGAAACTTTTTTTTTTTTTGCACAGGCTTATCTAAAGGCTTAATGCTGCTAACTGATGATCAACAGTAAAAATGACACATTTTACCTCTACCCAACAGGACAAATCACCAACAATCAAGAATGCATGATTATATGCAACCACAAATGTCATTATAATGGAAGTCAATGGGGTAAAAACAGCCATGAACGTAACGAAAGGGTAGTCAATTTGAAAAGTACACAAGGTTTGAGATTCCTATTCGTCAGTCTAATCACAAATGCATTTGGCCATTTTGAAGTGTCCCAAAAAAGGGAGGTTTAAATTTAAAAGTGTTAGTTCATCCAAAAGGAAAATTATGTTATTAATTACCCACTATCATGATGTTGTTCTAAAGCCCTTGAGGCATTTGTTTATCTTTTGTCTTCATGTAAAAAATTAAGATAGATCCGAGAGCTCCCTTATCCTCCACAGAGAGCAAGGTTCCCAATCAGAAGTTACAAAAAGTACAAGAAACAAGAAAGGTACAATAAAACCTTCTCAAAACAGTCCAATGGTACAACTGAAATATTGTCATGCTACTAGAATACATTTGTGCACACATAAAACAAAAGTAACAACTTACTGGTGGGGCCAGACAGAATCTGCGGACAATTTTTGCTATTTCTGCAGAGAATTTTGTAAAAAATCTGCAGATTTATGCAGAATTATTTTGGGAATATCGTAACTAAAAACTTAATAAATTAAATACAAAATAATAGCTTTTTACTTTTATTTAATGTTCATAATGCAAATCCATCTAGATCCACTTATTTGGTAAACAAACAAACAAAGAAAGAAACAATCATATAATATATCAACTAAAAGACAAAAAATACTACTTTACAAACTGTATTGTAAACAAATCAATGGAACACTTTCATATTAGTCAATAACATTAGTGAAATGAAATTAAAAACTGATTAAATATAAATTTACGCACATTTATAAGTACATAAATAGACTCAATGATAGGCCAATAATCTGCGGAAATTTGTGGATTTCTGCACGTGCAGATTCGATGTGGGCCTACAGTACTTATTGGTAATACATCACTGCACAGTACTTGTGAGCGTGTGCAATGTATTGACACTGAGGAGAAGAATCTGTTGAATAAAGTCATTATTTTTGTTTTATGTGCATACAAAAGTATTCTCATAGTTTGAAATTCCGATTGCATGTAGTTTGTTTTGGGGATGTTTTTTGGTACGTATCTGGACTTTGAATTAATTAAGTTACTTTGAATTTTGAATTAATTAATTACCTTGTTAGTCAAGATCCTATAGTTCATATTCAGAAGACCAATGAGGTTTGGAATAACATGAGGGTGAGTAATTATTATCATCATTTTAATTTTTAGGTGAACTAACCCTTTAAGATGCATTGTTGTCAATCCAATCACAAGTGGACAATGCCAAATACTACTGTAAATTGGCATTCAAACACTTTGAGCTTCCACTTTCAGAAGTAGTTGAACACACATTTGATCGGATTGCTTTCAATATACTCAAGTGGTTGAATGTTTTTGGAAAAAATAATAAAATTAATGAATACCAAAATGCCATCCTAACAGATGATTGTTATGTGAGAGAAATCAAAGTCCATTTTGTTGTACCAATACACATGGATTACAATCAAGATTAATTGATTTTGATTAATTAATTTGCCAACCTATTAGTTTGCTTGCATTCTTGCTTTCTCTTAAGTTACTAAACAAGGATTTGTCCATTCACACATTTTTATGGCTCAGACTGAATGCTCCCACAAATGTAACGTAAAGCCTGATGAAATAAGCAGGAAGGGTCTTGATATTCAAGTGGTCAAATGACTAACAAAACTGTGACTGGATAACTGATGGTGACCATGTGTATAGGATTTAAATATTGGCACCCCTCTATGGTAGGGCTGCACGATTAATCAAAGTCGATTTCCATGTGCATTGTGGTAGTAAAGTAATCAACTGTAAATATCCAGCACCTCCTTTCAACTAGAGCAGCTTTACTACACGGACTTCACTGACAAGCTACACACAAAAAAAAAATCATGGACAATTTAATTGCTGCAATGTTTAAATTGAAAGATAATCATTCTGATTCAACAGCTGTTTATGTATCTTCTCGGTTGACATTGCTGCTGATCTGAAAGCATGTGAAAATAGTACATTTAATAACATGTTTTTATCAATAACACACTTCGTATCTTCAGTCGAGTGTTTGAAATTAATAATTCTGTGAGAGGATTCCATAGTCATGTGTTTATTAGTCACATTGAATCAATAAGGGCAGTTAAATCAGATTTTCTTACTATGGGGGAGATGAAAAGGATTGTATTGTTATTATTTGCTATTGGAAAACTAGTGAACACACTTGAAGCAAATCTTAGCCAATCACATAGCAACTTTTAGTCTTCTTCCTTGCCTACTGCCATAGAGGCAGCATTAGCATGTTATGCTTTTTAGGCTAATGATTTCAGGCTTGCCTTCAATAGCTTTAGAGCTAGCGTTAGCATTGGTGCTTATGCTTTTTAGGCTAAAGGTTTCAGGCTTGCCTTTAATAGGCTTTGGTTAAAGTTTAGTTCTGTTGAATTTCCTGCATATTTGTGGCATATTTGCTGTTTCCATTCGAGAGTGCCCTCTGCCCTTCAGAAGAGATTTACTTTTGATCAAAGAGACATGCTTCCCTGACAAGACGTGCATTAATATCGCAGTTTTTGCTGAACTGTAATCTCAATTTATTTCAATGAATCCCGCAGCCCTACTCCATGGTGTATTTGCAGCGTAATGCTCCTCTTCTAAAACTGATGACATAATATGAATTAGCTTTTCAATGGGTTAGTGCACACTTCAATATACTCCTGTTCCGATTGTGACTCTTCAATCATTAAATAGGTCAAGATGCTGAAGTACATTCGTTAAGTCAACTTCATTTGCATATCCAAGCCAAGATTAAGAAACCTTCAAATTGAATTACAGTTGTGGAAGTGCCTTGAAACACACAGCAGTTCACAGAAACGGAAGATAGATCTAGAAGATTTTTTTATTTTTTTTTCAAATAGTCAGTAGCATGCTGTCTATATCATAGCTCGGTGATAAAAACAACATTGTGCTTGTCATAGTTGCATATTAGAAGGCTAGGCCTGTGCTTTGGAACAAGCTTATAAATAACCTTAAAGGGAACTTTACCTAATGTTTATTCACCCTCTAATACAGGGGTGTACAAACTCCGTCCTGGAGGGCTGGTGTCCTGCAGATTTTAGCTCCAACTTGCCTCAACACACTTGCATGGATGTTTTTAGAAAATATGTGCTGTGTCCCAATTTGCATACTTATACTACACCCTAAAAGTTTTTTTTTTTTTTTGTGAAGAAAAAATATGTACTTTTGAATGTGTAACAGAAGTGTATGCAAACTATGGGACATACTACTTCCTCGTAAACAGATCTTTATGTTGCTTAGTTATGAGCCATGTCAATCATCCATACATCATTTCACACTTAATTTCCTACTTTATTGGAAAAGCAGCAGCAGGATAATCTGCCATTCACAAGTTTTTCACGGAGAGAAATCTCCTCAGGTCTTTGGATGATTATGCATTCGGATGTTCATGTCCAAACACATCTTTATAGAAGTTCACATTGTTGTTGCAGATGAAATATAACACAGAAAATGCGATTTAAATATTTTCCAGTTGGCTATTAATTTACAGTCATACAAACATCTTTATCGAAGCCTCTCTACTTGACGGTTGGTCTCGCATGTCCATCATGTTTGTAGTTTATTTACACTTTTTAACCACACTTGTAGTTCTAATGGAATTCACGTCCAACGCGCAATGTACTGTGGGTTATATCTGCGGTTAGAGTATGAACGGTTCTACACTTAAATTTTTTACTGGAAATAGTAAACCATCCGGGAACCTTTGCCATATTCTTTTCAACATACTACATTTTGGGACATGCTAATTCTATTTTCAAATACTATTAAGGACGGATAGTATGCGGATTGGGATGCAGCACTAGTAAGATCTTCATTAGCTAGCCCCCCTGATTGGGGTTGGAATTAAACCTTGCAGGACGCCGGCCCTCCAGGACAGAGTTTGGGCACCCCTGCTTTAACAATTCCAAATCTTTATTTTCTTTTTTTTTTGCTGAACTGAAAAGAAGATGGAAACCAATAACCTGTGACTTCCATAGTAGATCAAACATATTCTACAGAAGTCAACGTACACTGGTTTCCAACTTAACTTCTTTTGTGTTCAACAGGGGAAAGAAACTTAAACAGGTTTGTGAAGTGAAAGTTGGGGTAACAATGGCTTGAATGAGCTTTGAATGAACTATCCCTAAACTTTACAAAACATGGCCCAAAAATAATTCAATTTTAAGTGGAACAGAAACCCCAGCATGTATTATCACTGAATTAGTGCTACGTTGTTTATATAAGCCAAAATCAGAAAATATTTGTTCATTGATTGATTGATTGATTTATTTACTCATTCATTCATTTATTAATGAATTAATTCAATCAATCAGTCATTCATTCATTCATTCACACTGGATATTGTGCATACCAATTTCCTATTTTTACATTTAGACAACCTTTGCTGTCATCTAACACTTCCGTAAATAATCTTTAACACTCGTAATTTAAAAACATCCCAATACTTATTTTTTCATGCTGAATGTTAATGCTATTTTTCACCTATATTTTTCACATTTTATTGTAACAAAATAATTTTTAAGCATTAAAGTAAACACATGCAACTCGTAGCACTGTGATATGGTGGTATATCGACACTGGTGGGAGGCATGCGTTGGCACAAGGCCGCAGACTGAGTGCCTTAGTGTCCCACCAATGACGATATACAGCCATATCGCACTGTTACGAGTGTGATATTGTGTTTATACAACAGTTTAATGGTATAATCGTGTTTATAAAAAAGAAAATCAAACAGAGAGAGCATAAAAATCCTTTTGTATGCGGAACTACTTTCTTCTGCCATTCCTTCACATCTGCAGTATTTTAGAGCTAGTATTTGAATCATTCTCTAGCGTAATATCTAAACAGGGGATTTTGCTGACATTTTAACATTATAAGGCTGAACGGCATGAAATGCCATCAGTCTAGAGACATTTCCCTGTATTTCTCTGTTGCAATCGCGATATCACAATAATTAACCCTGAAAAAGCCAAAGCAACGCAAACACTACCAGATTACTAATGTTTGTGATAAAAATAAACGCTAAACATTCTTCTTTCTTTCTTTTTACTGAACTAGTCTGCAGTAACGAAAACAGGAGACTTATTAGAAAAAAAAAGCAGATGGCCAACCAAAAAGTAACTCAAAATAACACAAAATACATACATTCCTGATATGTAAGTCCAATCTCACACTCAATGCACTACAATTACTATGGTATAAATACAGCACTGCAACATACAAAAGAGAGAGATCTACTTAGAACGTAACTTACCTGTTTAATAATGATTTAATCAGCCGTAGTTTGAAATTATGAGATTGAGTTTTTCTTCTCCCAGGTCTAATTATGCAGTCTCTGTCACCATCTTGTGGATGGACAACATCAACTATCTTTGCTCTGCTCAGTTTTTAAATTAAAAATATTTAAAATAGGCGCTGTCCTTATAAATAAACTGCATAGTTGCAATCTAAACAACTACATTCTCGCCTAAAAAGCCTCAAAAGTACATTATGTTGTCCAACAGCTGCAATATTTGTCATACTGTAGTGAGTTTATTGATCTGCTGTCACTCTAAGTGGGCGGAGTAAAACAGAAGGGTGAGGAGGCTGTACGAGTTCTGATATTCTGATTTATATGGCTATCAGCCAATCAGATTTGAGAACCAGACAGAACTGTTGTGTATATATATATATATATATATATATATATATATATATATATATATATATATATATATATATATATATATATATATATATATATATATATATATAATCATGTCAGAATTCAGTCGCTAATGCTGAATTCACACAACCGATGCAATTTCTGCAAACAGGTAAAGTTTGACACACTGAAAAATGGTTGTCAGGTCACGGTACCTGAATTATTCAGCAAAGGCGCATTAACTACATTTACTCCTGAGCTGAAATGACAAATGAGAACGGCGAGGGCTAAAATGGCACGTAGCACCCCGCACGCACACACGCAGTTGTGCCAGCATGCGCATATGCAAAGGTTAATGGAACTATTGAGTAATCTCTTCATCATCGTGTAACCTGCGAAAGTGTGTAAAAACATTTCAGACAGCTATCGCTGAGAGGCATCGCGAGCCTTAAACATCATAACAGCACACCGGGCGCTCTCTGAGGGGCTACAGTGCCTCGACGCCACAAATATGCAAAGTAGCCAACTCAACGAGTGAATGAGCGAAAGAGCAAAAGGAGTCAAATTAAGCCACCAGCTGCTTTGAAAAATATTTTTGAATGCGTTTTTTTTTTTGTTCCACTTCATTTGAGGACATTTTGGCCAGGCGGTGGTCCAGTTGGCTGGCTTCAATGAGTGTAGTTCTGCGGAAAGACAGCAGAAATTTCTGTCAACTGTCTGGCCTGATATCATCAGCGCTCTCTTTAGCCCTTTGAGTCACATACAATAAAGTGACCTTTCCAATATTAGACTTTCCTTTTGTTTGTGCTGTCCGATGCTTTTCCTGTTGCGTCGCTCCTGTATGGTAATAACTCATGGACTCATGTTTACTAAACGTAGCCTTGCTTACCACTGCCACCAACATTCTCAGTCACCGACAAAGCGGGCCCTTAGGGGTCGGAGCAGGTAGGACCACCAGTGCCAGGTGACGGACAGGAGCCAAAGGGACAGCATTTCAGCGCGCGTTCTTAAAACGCCCTGAAGGGAAACGAGATGCTGGTTGCTTCAGGTTCCACATCCGCTTCTGTTACTTCAGCGTCCTTCACTGACACACACGCGCACACACGTGTCCGAGTGAATCCCCCCACGCGGACGAGGGCTGACATAGCTAGAGCGACGGGCAGGAAAAGAGCAGCGAGAGGGAAGGAGACAAGGAGAGAGGGAGGAAGGGGAAAGCAGCACACCTGACATGTGACATGGTAGCGCAGATGGGGGCACATCACAGGGCAAGGCTTTTAATTCAGTGTAATTTATGCGGTCACATGGGCCTGTGTTCATGTCAGGCTGTCGGAGATGCTCTCGTGATGCGTCGTGACAGCTCCCCATCCAAGCCCTGAAGGTAGCCTCCCATAATGACACATAAAACATACTAATGATGCTCGCTCTCTCTGTGTGTGTGTGTCTCTGTCTCCATCTCGTAACCTCTCTTTCTGTTCCGTTTGCGTTCGCCAACATGTTTTTCCTATTTATTTTAATTTCTCTTTCTTTGTCTGTCTGCGTGAACTGTAGGGTTGGCGAGGTCAGGGTCTCAGC